>PVIW01005710.1:0-100991 GCA_004026585.1 Noctilio leporinus
GGGGAGATGACACACCTATTAGGTGGAGTGAAGATGGGAACAAAGATGGAGTGATGCAGACATGGGCCAGGGCCATAGAGCCCCTGGAACTCCCCGATGCCTGGAGCCACCAGAAACTGGAAGAGGCAATAAATGAATTTTTGGAAGAAGTACAACCTGGTCGACCCAGTGATGCTGATTTTGGGCTTCTGTCCTCCAGAACGGTGGAGAGAATAAATTTCTGTTATTTTAAACCATCAAATTCAGAGTAACATGTTACCGCAGCCACAGGAAACTGATATACGCTTGCAGTCTCCCTGCTGGCTGATCCTGAGTAGTTCTGGCCTCTGTTAAAGAAGGGATAAGCCTATTCCACTTCCCTGGGATATGCAGGGCCTAGAGTTTCCAGAGACTTCTCATGGCTTTCTGCTATGTTTCCTGGGAGAAAAAAATAGTTTCTCGACTCTGGACACAGGTATTTTATTTTTAAGATTTTATTTATTATTTTTCAGAGAGAGAGGAAGGAAGTCAGAGAGGGAGAGAGACATCAATGTTTGGTTGCCTTTCACCTGCCTCCAGCTACGGACCTGGCTGGAGACCTGGCTTGCACCCTGGTTATGTGTCCTGACTGGGGAATGGAACCAGTGACTTTTAGGTTCGCAGGCCAGCGCCTTATCCACTGTGCCACCAGCCAGGGCTGGACACTGGTATTTTGATAGTAGTGTGTGTCGAAAGAGTAATCATACCTTTACTAGCTCACATTATATGGAGCAATTTCCAGATTGTCAAAGCTGTTTCTAACTCTGAGTCATTTTTCTTATTGGATGTTTCCCTTTTCTACTTCTTCTTCTTCTTTTTTTAAAAATTGAAACAAAACAAACATACAGCGAAGTGTGTAAACCACACTGTGCGTGGGTCAGTGAATTCTCACAAAGGGGCAGACACATGACCAGCAGCCAGATGAAACAGGACGTTCCAGGGCCCCAGAAAGTTGCTTCCCGTTTCTTCGCAGGCAGCCCCACCCTGCCCCAGGTAAACCATTGCTCTAAAACTATCTCTGTGGATTAGATTTGCCTGTGTCTGGACTCAGTATCTGGAATGTTCTTTTTGGTTGGATGTGGCTTCATTTGCTCAGCATAAGATCTGACAGATCCATCCATTCTTTTTCATCGCTGTGTAGTATTCCACAGCAACACTGTTTATGGGCTGATGAGCCTGCAGGTTGTCCCCGGGCTTTGGCTGTCTTGAGAAGAGCTGCTAGGACCACCCTGAAGGCTTCAGTGAGCATCGAGTTTGTTTTCCTTGGGAGTATCTAGGCGTGGGGATTGCTGGGCCATAGGCTAGTCAGATGTTTGTCCTTAGGAGAAATTGCCAGTGTTTTTTAAATAATTCCCTTTTTTAAAAAAATGTATTTATTGGTTTAGCTTTAGACAAAGGAGGGAGAAAGGGAGGGAGAGAAGCATTGATGTGCGAGAGCAACATCAATCGGTTGCCTCCCGCACCTCCCCAACCAGGGACCTGGCCCACAACCCAGGCACGTGCCCTGACTGGGAATGAAACCGGCGACCCTGTTTTGCAGGCTGGCACTCAATCCACTGAGCCACACCAGCCAGGCCTGCCAGTGTGTTTAAAAACAACTGTCTCATAGGACATGCTCCTCCCACTCCCTCCCTCACCGCCAACCGTGCGGCTGCGTGTCCCTGACTATGCTCCTTACAGTCTTTTGTTTTTTCTCTTTTCTTTTGAATTTTAACCATTCTGGTAGCCGGTACTAAAGTATCTTGTGGTTTTGTCTTTCACTGATGAATAATGATGTCGAGCATCTTTGTCTGTGTTTATGGTCTATTCTTATTCTCTTATTTTGCAGAGGTAATCATTGTATCTGTTCAAGTCTTTTGTCCATTTTATTAGCTTCCTGCGGCTGCTGTTAACCGACTACCTGAAACTTGGCTTCAAACAATACTCGAAACTTGTTGGCCTCAAACAATACACCTTTACTCACTTGCAGTGCTGGAGGCCAGAAAACTGATCAGTTATCACTGGGGAAATCAAGACGTGGGCAGGGTTGGCCGCCTCCAGAGGCGCTAGGGAGGACCCTTCCTTTCTCTCCCCGCTCCTGGTGGCTCTACCTGCGCCTTCACAGGGCCTTCTCCGTGTGTTGGTGTCTCTTCTTCGTCCTCTTTTAAGGACATCTGTCCTGGATGGAGGGCCCAGCTGAAGAATGCAGGATGAACTCATCCGGAGTTCCCTGAATTGATGACATCCGCAATGACCCTTTTGCCAAATTAGACAGCCCAAGAGTTCCAGGGATTTGGGCATGAACATTTCTTCACGGGCACCGCCTGCGGGAGTGATCAGCTCTCCCTCTGCCTTGCTCTAGCGGGGACACTTTAGGTTGCATTCAGGACCCTCCTGGCTAATCTTCACATCTCAAGATCCTTAACTTCATCCCACGTACGAGTCCATTTGCCACGTAAGTAAGGTTCATTGGTTTGGGGATTCGGACATGGACATATTTGGGGACCACTATTTAAAGTACCTCATTCCCTTTTTCTACACAGTTCAGTCTTTCTCCTGGTGGTTTTCACAGAGTCTGCATACCACCCATGTTTGAGATGAGGATACATTTCTGTTGTTGTTATTGTTTTGTTTTTTAAGATTTTGCCCTGGGTGGTGGCACAGTGGATAAGGTGCTGGCCTGAGAACCCAAAGGTCACTGGTTCGATTCCCTGTCAGGGCACATAACCAGGTTGCAAGCCAGGTCTCCAGCCAGGTCCGTAGCTGGAGGCAGGTGAAAGGCAACCATACACTGATGTCTCTCTCCCCCTCTGCCTCTCTCCCTTCCCCTCTCTCTGAAAAATAATAAATAAAATCTTTTTTAAAAATCTAAAAAAAAAAAAAAAAAGATTTAATCCAATTTTTAGGGAAAGAGGAAGAGAGGGAGGGAAACATCAATTGATTGCCTCTTGCACAGCCCCAACCGGGGACCTGGCCCACAACCCAGGCATGTGCTCTGACCAGGAATTGAACCCACAACCTTTCCATTTGCTCAGCCTGCTGAACCACACCAGCCAGGGCAAGATGAGGATACTTTCTGGCCAGCTGTCTCTGGAGCCTTGGGGTGTGAAGACTGGCATGGGGGGTGTGGTCTGTGCTTCCCTGATGATCCCTGGTGGGCTTGGCATATTTTCAGCTACTTATTGGACATTTGAATTCCTACAAGTAATGAATGCCTCCTGCACTTGCCCTTAACGCTTATTTGTGGTGTCTTCTGTCCTACAAAAGTTTTTCCGTTTGAGTAAACCAGACTTCCTCATCTTTTCCTTTATGGCTCTTACTCATCCCCTCTTCTTTGGGAAGAGCTTCTTCACCCCAAGGTACAAGCATCCCCACCCCAGGAGTGCAGGGTGATCATGATCCTCATTTCGCAGAGGAGGAAACTGAGGCAAAGGAAACTGATCTCTTCTGTTTCCTATTTCTTGGGTTCCAGGCAATGTGTAAATGATTTTATATAAGTAATATCTTTGAATCCTTGAGTCTCCTTGTGTTGGAGGTCCCCCAGACTACCCTCAGGCTTGATGATTTCACCAGGCCTAGAAAAGCTGATAGGCAGATGGTTGCATTTTACCACAGTGAAAGGATACAGGTTAAAATCAACAAAGAGAGAGAAGGTCTGTGGTGTGAAGTCCAGGAGAGACTGGGTGCAGAAGGACCAGCATGTGCAGAGGCCCAGAGCTGAGAGCGAGCAGGTTTGTGCAAAAGAAAGTGTAATGTCCTAGTCCGTGAGCGACCCTATCACCCAAGGCCCGGAGCCATGGAAAGGGGGGCCCCTTCCTGACTCGGAGGTGAAGGCACCTAACAGACTGGCATGAGAGCAGTCAGTACGGAAAGGAAGTCCGCCCTAGTCATTTCTTTGTTTCACAGTCATGGTTTTCTGCAGGCTCACTGTGGAAAACTCTGCAAACACTGAAAAACATAAAATGCAATGAAAAAAAAAAAATCCTCTGTAACCACAGAACCCAGAGATTATCACTTTTACTTCTTAGCTGTGTTTCCTGTCTTAAATGTGTGTACAGAGAACAAAGTTATTCATTGTGTACGTGTGTAGATATATACACATATACAAAGTAGAAATTATCTGATAAAGTGTTTGCATCTGTCTTTTTTTTTTAATAAAATCTCCTTTTTTTTAAATTTTATTCATTATTCTTAGAAAGAAGGGCAGGGAGGGAGGAAACAAGGGAGAGAAGCATCAATGTATGGTTGCCTTTCACCTGCCTCCAGCTAAGGACCTAACTGGAGACCTGGCTTGCAACCTGGTTATGTGCCCTGGCTGGGAATCGAACCAGCGACCTTTGGGTTCACAGGCCAGTGCCTTATCCACTGTGCCACCAACCAAGGCCTTCTTCCTCATTTAAAAAAAAGAGATTTTATTTATTATTTTTTAGAGAGAGGGGAAGGGAGATAAGCAGAGAGGGAGAGAGACATCATGTATGGTTGCCTTTCACCTGCCTCCAGCTACGGACCTGGCTGGAGACCTGGCTTGCAACCTGGTTATGTGCCCTGGCTGGGAATCGAACCAGTGAGCTTTGGGTTTGCAGGCCAGGGCCTTATCCACTGTGCCACTAGCCAGGGCTTCTTCCTTACCTTTTTTACAACTTACTTTTCATCAAAGCCTGATTTTAATGTGTGCCATTTAGTACATGGAGCCTCTGGTTCCGTCGAGGACATCTTTGCGCGAGAATGCACATAGATCTAATCACCGTTTTCACTTTGTTGTGTAATCTATAGAGAAGAGAAAACCAAACACCCAAGTCACCACTAGCCCAGGTTCAGCCCAGCTTTCCCTGACCTTGGAAGTGCCCTTGGGAGACCCTTGAAGGGGGCAGCAGGTGCCAGTGCTGTAGAGTGACCGTCATGGGATTTCTACCTGGGTGTAACTTCCAACCATATGTCCTTGTGGGGCACCCAAGGGACTTCCCAACGTGCATGAGGATCTGGGGCCTGGGCCGGGTAGGGAGCTCAGAGGAGGGCAGGACTCAGAGGGCTGCCCCTGATGACTTTCAAAGGGAAAGAACACGCCCTACCTGCTGCCCCGACCCCCCACCCCCAGAATCCAGATGTGTCGCTGTGGGAGCCTTGTGAAGGGACCACAAAAGCCCCAGCCTCCCTCTTTGGATGAGAACGTCTTATGCATACTCCTCACCTGTCATCTGGTGACAGATAGACTGGGCCCAGAAAGGGCAGAACACTTGTTCAAGGTCACACAGCAGAAAGCTAGGACGCAGCTAAGTTCATGGCACAGATTCCCTGTCAAGATGCAGACGAGCGGGCAGAGCTCCCAGGAAGGAGTGAGGAAAGGGTCTCCGCTGACTCCACGAGCACTGGAGGACCAGAAGGGGAAGCTGCCAGTGGGACCAGCACCTACCCAGCGTCCCCTGCGTGTATGTCTTGCAGTCTTCAGCTTCCGACCTTCTGCTGTCCTTGGGGATGATGACGAATACCCTTGTTTCAAAGGCTTGGCAGCACCTCTGTGTGGGGCCGTGAAAGGGGTAAAAGTCTCTGCAGCAGCTCAACTCAGAGTCCTTAGGGTCCAGGGCCACAGTGCCACAGAGTCGCCACTTCTCCTTTCTCAGCACCAGCACCTTGAGGAGGGAGGCCTGCTCATCTTCTGTGCCTCAACCTCCTCCCTCCCCTTCCTTTCACCCAGCACCTGCGTCTGGTGTCCCGTGAGCCTCTGGACCAGACCAGTCCTGACCCCCTTTCTCTGGCTGCTTCCTTCTCCATCCACCTTCTCCCCAGCCCACAGGCGGGACCTGCACTGGGTTCTCAGACCCCCAGTGGGCTCCTGACCTGACCCAACCACTTACCTTGGGTGCCACCGGAGCCACAGCCCCAAAAGTGCATGTAGCTCATGGTCCTACAAAGGGAGGGTCAGCCCCACGAAGGTTACCAGGTGACAGTGGGGCAGTGAGATGGCCCTGTCTGCCCATGAGATTGGCCAAAATGCTCTAGTGGGTGCTGGGCCTGGAAAATGGAGGGAGAGCAGATTGGGGTGGGGGCGGAGCAGGCACAAGATCTGCACACAGTGAACTTCGGAGGCAGGAACGCTGATCCTTTTCCTCCATCCTTGCCTCAGTCTCAGGAGCTGGAGCACCTCCTCATTTTTTAAAAGTATATTTGTATACTTTAAATATATATGCTGTTATAGTTGTCCCAATTTCTTTTCCCTCTGCTCCCCTCCACCCAGCACCCCCTTCCTTCTAGTAATCCCGCCCCCTGTAGTACATGTCCATGGGTCATGCATAAAAGGTCTTTGGCTTCCCCCTTTCCTATATTATTTTTTTTAATATATATTTTTTAATTTATTGTTTTTCAGAGAGAGGGGAAGAGAGAGAGTCAGAGAGGGGGAGAGACATCAATGTGTGGTTGCCTTTCACCTGCCTCCAGCTACAGACCTGGCTGGAGACCTGGCTTGCAACCTGGTTATATGCCCTGGCTGGGAATCGAACCAGTGACCTTTGGGTTTTCAGGCCTGCACCTTATCCACTGTGCCACCAGCTAGGGCTCCTGTTTTATTCTTAACATCCCCCTGTCTACTTTGTACCTACCAATTGTGTTTCTTTTTTTTTTTTTTTTTAAGATTTTATTTCATTATTTTTAGAAAGAGGGGGAAGGGAGAGAGGCAGAGAGGGAGAGAGACATCAATGTATGGTTGTGTTTCACCTGCCTCCAGCCACAGACCTGACTGGAGACCTGGTTTGCAACCTGGTTATGTGCCCTGGCTGGGGAATCGAACCTGCAACCTTTGGGTTCGCAGGCCGATGCCTTAACCGCTGTGCTACCAGCCAGGGCTTCAATTGTGTTTCTTAATCCCTGCACCATTTCCCTATATTTCCCCCTTCCCCCTTCCAGCTGATTTCCGTCCCAATGATCCCATACCTATGGTTCTGTTTCTATCCTGGTTGTTTGATTAGTTTTTGGTTTTGTTTGTTTGTTTTTTAGATTCTGTTGATAGTTGTGAGATTGTTGTCATTTTAGCGTTCATAGTTTTTTTTTTTTAATTTTATTGTTGTTGTATTACATCCATCCCCTTTTTGCTCCCCTCTGTCCTCCTCCCCACCCACCCAAGCGTTCATAGTTTTGATCTTCTTTTTCTTAGATACGTCCCTTTAACATTTCATATAGTAATGGTTTGGTGATGATGAACTCCTTTAGCTTTACCTGGTCTGGGAAGCACTTTATCTGCCCTTCCGTTTTAAATGACAGCTTTGCTGGATAGAGTCATGTTGGTTGTAGGTCCTTGCTTTTCATCACTTTGGACACTTCTTGCCAGTCCCTTCCTGCCTGCAAAGTGTCTTTTGAGAAATCAGCTGATAGTGTTTTTTTGTTTTTTTTTTTCAGTCTTAAGGAATCCTTTCGTAGCTAATTCTCTTTTTTTTTTCTCTTGCTGATTTTAAATTTTTCTACCTTTAATCTTTGGCATTTTAGTTAGGATGCGTCTTGCTGTGGTTCCCTTTGGGTCTAGCTTGTTTGGGACTCTCTATGCTTCCTGAATTTGTACGTCTATTTTCTTCACTGCATTTGGTAAGTTTTCCTTCATTATTTTTTCACACTAAGTTTTCAATTTCTTGCTTTTCGTCTTCTCCTTCTGGCACCCCGATGATTCGGATGTTGGCTCATTTAAAGTTATCCCAGAGATTCCTAAGTTTTTTCTCATTTTCTTCAATTCTTGTTTCCTCATTCTGTAGTGGTTGATTGTTTATTTCTTCCTTATGTTCCAAACTTGGCTTTGAACCCTGGCTTCCATCCTTTTTCCATTGGCTTCATGTGGATTTTCCTACATTTCGTTTAACATAGCCTTCACTTTTCTTTTCTTTTTTAAAATTTTATTGTTGTATTACATCCATCCCCTTTTTACTCCCCTCTGTCCCCTTCCCCGCCCCACCCCCACTCCCCCACAAAGTCAGTCCCACTTGTTGTCCATGTCCATGGTTCTTCCATACCAGTTTAGCCTTCACTTTTTCCCTTCTGTACTCAAGCATACCTGTCAAGTCTGTGAGCATCTTTACCACCAGCACTTAGCGCTCTGCATCTGTTTGGTTGGCCGTCTCATTGCCCCTTAGTTCTCACACTGGACTTCAGTCTGCTCCCTTATTTGAGCCAAACTTCTTTATCTCCTCAGCTTTCCGTGTTTGCCTCTGTGTGCTAGGTAGGGTTATCGCACCCGTTACTTTGTAAGGGGTACAGCCTTCGATATCTGTCCGTGCTGGGCGACCTGTTTCACAGCTTTGTGGCGCTGCCTGTGATGCAGGGGTCCAAGAGGCAGCAGTGCTACTCGTTTGCACTCACCCCTTTTTCACTAAACTAATGGACTTGGCTGAGAAACGGGTAAGTCCTCCGCCACCCCAAACCCCCCTGGTTTTCACAGTCACCTGACTTTTATAATGTGTGACTGTGCTTTCCGCCGGCCCTAGTCACTGCACAGCCCCCGCCCCTGGTGCGTCTGCTGAAGGTGCCACCACTGTCACCAGGTGACAGTGCCACCCCTGCTGCAGGTGCCGCTGCCACCCACCCTGATGGCACCCATACTCTCTGCCCCAGCTTCACCCCTCGCTCCTGTCTGGATGAGTATTTCTTCCTTATGTCTTTGTTGGCATTCCGTGCAGCTCGATTTTCTGGAATTGCTGGTTGTCTTTGGCTTTGAGGTAGTTGTGTTTCTTCTTAGTTGTGGAGGGGGATGCGCAGGGTGCCTCTCTATGCTTTTGTCTTGGCTGGACCCTCCACGTCACCTCCTGCTGCCTCGTCCCCCACATTCCTTCCCCCTCCCAGGTCATCAGTACACTCACCTGGTCCTGGGCTCCTGGCGGGGCTAAAACTAATGTCCTTCGTGTTGGGAGTTGGCTCAGAAAAGTAGAAGGCAGAGGACGTCTCAGCCAGGTCAGGGTTCGAGCCCCGCGCTTCCCCCAACCTGCTGTGTGACCTCAGTGGACTTCACCCCACCCCTTTAGCCACTCTTTCCCTTCCCTTAAAGGGTCTCTTCTGCCTCATGGGGGTGTCATACAGACTGAGGGTGACTGTCAGCTGGTGGTGCCAAGTGGGGTTGAAAGACGGAAGATTTAATAGAAAAGCTTCACCAGCTGGACCTGAAGTAGCCGCGGGCCCTTGAGACTCCCAGTCTCAACCCAGCCGATCATGCCCCCCTGCTCCCTCTCAGGACCCCGATTTCTTATTTCCGCTCCCTCCCAAGGGGCGCTCCCTTTTCCCCAGCACGCACATTCTACACAAGGGCACGGCCTGGTGGGTGCTCGCAGGGGCTACCCCCTCCCCTAGGACGTGGCGGGTGGGAGGTGGGTCTCACTGAGGCCGGCATTTCAGCTGAGCAGCACAGCGGCAGAGGTTGTGCCCAGCACCGCTGCACAGCCCCCTGAGAGGGGCCAGACTTGCCGGTGCCCCACACCCATGCTCACCTTTGGCGGGATGATGGAGTCCGTGTACCAGTGGGAACAGCAGGAGAGAGCAGTGAGGGTGCGGGTCCCCGCTGGAGGAGCCCGCTGGTGGGAGGTAAGGAACCCGGACTCCCCCGGGCACGGGTCCTGGGCCCTGACCTGCATCTGGCTGCCCCTGCTTGGTTCATGCTACGGAAGAGAGTACCGATACCCTGCCACAGGCTAATGAGGTGACTCAGGCTGGAGGCTGGCCTGATGCCAGGAAGACCTAGCGCGCTAGAAACAAGAAACCAGGCCCTGGCTGGTGCGGCTCCGCGGACTGGGCACTAGCCTGCCAACCAGAGAGTCGCAGGTCAGGGGCACATGCCTGGGCTGCAGTCTAGGTCCCCAGTTGGAACTTCACAAGAGGCAACCACACATTGATGTTTTTCCTCCGTCTCCTTTTCTCTCCCTTCTCTCTCTAAAAATGAATAAATAAACTCTTTGAAAAGGAGAAGAAAAAAAACAAAACCGGGCTTATCCTGGGAGGTGAGGCTATGGAGACTGAGTTCAGTCACCCGGCCAACGATGCCATCTCTCTTGCCTACTGGGGAAACTGAGGCATTCCCTGCCTGCCAGGCTCACGAGCGTGTCTTACACGAATAGTTGGGAGAAATGTATGGAAATCAAGTATTTTCAAGAGTGGAAAAAAGCAAAGGAGGGGATGACAACATAGAGAGGGAGTAAGAGACGCTCAGAACTAAGCACCCATTTTAACAGGGGCTCAGAAGTCTACACCGGCTTTTTTCACTCGGTGGCTAATGGAGAGGCCGGCAGATGGACTACGACCTACAAGCTACAATCTACGCCGGCCTTTAGCCTTAGGTGGGAAATGAGAAAACTAACGAATAAAAAGCAAGTTTACCTGGCAGAGGTGGCTCAGTGGATTGGCACTGGCCTGCAAACCCAAAGGTCGCTGGGATGGGCATGATTTTTCGGTTTAAAGCAGATTTTTATCACAGGGATTCTCCTGTATGAAGCCACCACCATAGTCAAGACATGGAGTGTTTCCATCCTCCAAATTTCCTTTTGTCCTTTTGCATCCATTCTTCTACTGCCCTCAGGGGACGACTGTCTTGTCTTCTGGTACATCCTCCCTCCTAGACCACACCCTGTCTGTATGTCTAACTAAACTGTAATAATCCTTTTCTTTTTAATTTTAGTTGATTTGAGACAGAGAAAGAGAGATTTGTTTTTCCACTTCTTTATGCATTCGTTGGTTGGTTCTTGTATGCACCCTGACCCAGGATCAAACCTGCAACCTTGTTATATCAGGACTATGCTCTAACCAACTGAGTTACCCGGCCAGGGCCCAAACTGTAATCCTCATAGTCGCTGTGCCCCCTTCTAGAACTTACCCTCTCTGTATCTGTCCTAATCAAACTGCAATTACCTTACAATATATTATAATTACAGACCTGGCCGCTAAGCAGATGAGGGGATGGGAATCCAAGATGAGACTTCGGTTCTACAAATAGTGTGATTACATTAAATGTGTTTTGATTCTCAGTTTAAAGGAAACCTTTCTGTAAGGTTTGTAATAAAAATTAGCACACCCTGCCTGGTGGCACAGTGGATAAGGCGTCAGCCTGCAAACCCAAAGGTGGCTGGTTCGATTCCCAGCCACGGCACATAACCAGGTTGCAAGCCAGGTCTCCATCCAGGTCCGTAGCTGGAGGCAGGTGAAAGGCAACCCTACATTGATGTCTCTCTCCCTCTCTGCCCCTCTCCCTTCCCCTTTCTCTGAAAATAATGAATAAAATCTTGAAAACAAAACCCAAAAATACTAGCAGTTCACCTGGCTGGTGTGGCTCAGTGGATTGAGTGCCAGTCTGAGAACCAGAGTCACCAGTTCATTCAGGGCAGTTGGGGGTGCATGAGGGACAGCCACACATGGATATTTTCCTCCCTCTCTTCCTCCCTCCCCCGCCTCTCTCTAAGAGTAAACAAATAAAATAAAATAAAAACCAGCAGTTCCTACCCTATACCCTTTCTCCTGTCACAGACTGCTTCAGTCCTTTGTTTCTAAGTAGGTGTTTATTCTGTGCTATCTTGAGTTTGTACCAAAGTAACTTTTTTGAGGTATAAATGATACACATGCAGGAAGTGTATACTTTGATGTGTTGATATCTGTGTGCACCCATGAAGCCGCCACCATGCTGAAGACAGTGAACCCATCTCATTGCTTCCCTGTTTCCTTATGCCCCTCTGCCCAGCCCCTCCCCCACGCAACCCCTGATGGGCCCACAGAAGCTTCCTCCGCCCCTGTTTGGCCTCATGCAGTGAGTGGGAGCTGAACTGCGGGTTGAGGGTGGTGTTCTGACACCTACAGTCACGAGGCAAGGATTAGAATAGTTGACTCTCTCCCATTGTTACAGAGAGGCTCACTGGGAGGAGGTTGGAAAGGTGGCAGGACAAGTTTGACTCAGAGGGTTACGGAAAACTTTTCATTGAAGTGCAACACACCTAAACCAGAATGTACAAGTCCTAAAGAACGGTTCAATACACTCACAGAGTGAACAGCAAACAGAACAAAAATAGTCCCCCAGGAACCCACCGTGACCTCACTCTGCCACCAACCACCTCCAATTTCGCTAATTTGGTAGAAGGACTCACTGGTTGTTACACTCCCTGTGACAGGGGTTTTTTAAAGATTTTATTTATTTTTAGAGAGAAGGGAAGGGAGAGAAAAAGAGAAGGAGAGAAACATCAGTCGGTTGCCTCCGGCACACGTGACTGGGAACCGAACCCGCAACCCAGGCATGTACCCTGATGGGGAATCGAACCGGTGACCTTGCGTTTTGTGGAATGACGCCCAATCAACTGGGTCCCTGTTACAGATTATTACAGAGAGAAGATATAGATTAAAATCAGCCAAAGGAAGAGGTGCATGGGGCAGAATCCAGGAGAGTTCCAAGTGTGAGTGAGAGTCCAGTTGGACCAGTGGAGTCGTGGACAGCACCAACTTGTCCCGGCAACACTGAGTGAAAATGTATGGAAGGAAAATGCATGGAGTACTGCCAACCAGGGAAGCTCACCCAAGCCGTGCTCTCCAGGCTTTCGGTGGGGATGAGTCACACAGACAAGGGTCAGTAGCCATGTGGCTGACCTTAGTGTCCAGCCCCTCCAGAAATGGAGCTGATATCACGTGACCCAAAACCCTCACCATAAGTCACATGACTTACATTACCTGGCATGTGCCAAGGCCCCAAATCAACAAAGACACTCTTCTCAGGCAGGACATTCCAAGGACTTAAAGACTTCCTCTCAGGACCCAAGGGCAAAGGCCAGACCCCTATTTATAGGGTAAGGTTACTCCTTTGCTGCGCACACAAGAAAAGTTCCCAGGACTAAAGAGAAATAAGATTCAAAGAGAAAACTATAAAATAACGGAAATAAGACAAACTCATCCATGAACTCCTCCTGGTGCTACGTCAGTGTCACACGGGTGATAGAAAGCCTCTCTGCCCATGACAAGTAATGGAACCAGGCCTCAACTGCTGAGGAATTTATTATTTTGAGAGAAAGGGGAAAGGAGAGAAGCAGAGAGGGAGAGAGACTTCAATGTATGGTTGCCTTTCACCTGCCTCCAGCCACAGACCTGGCTGGAGACCTGGCTTGCAACCTGGTTATGTGCCCTGGCTGGGAATTGAACCAGCAACCTTTGGGTCTGCAGGCTGGTGCCTTATCCACTGTGCCACCAGTCAGGGCAGAAAGACATCTGGGTAAGGTAAAAATAACATACATCAGGCAGAAATAGGAGGAGCGCAGGGGACAGCAGAGGGCAGGGTCTAGAGGAGGCCCTACAAGATCTGTCCTGAGGGTATCAGCCACGCAAACTTTTAATTAAATTGACATTGGCTCCATAGTTTCAGGACATACTTTGTTTTTTTGTTTTGTTTTTTAAAGATTTTATTTCATTTTTAGAAAGGGGAAGGGAGAGAGGCAGAGAGGGAGAGACATCAACGTATGGTTGCATTTCACCTGCCTCCAGCCACAGACCTGACTGGAGACCTGGCTTGCAACCTGGTTATGTGCCCTGGCTGGGGAATCGAACCTGCGACCTTTGGGTTTGCAGGCGGGTGCCAATCCCCTGAGCCACACCAGCCAGAGCTGGACCCGCTTTTTCATTACACCCCTTTCTGTGCAGCCTAACTCATCTCCCGCATGTGCACGTGTTATTCTAACTAAAAGGAAGGAAAGGTAATTAAATCAGCGTGGCAGCTTCAAAGGATGGCTGCAAGGGAGGGAAGCTTAAAATGCTTTCCCAGGAATCCGTCTCTTAGTAAACCTGTAGGCATTCATTATTTTCTCCAGCAGCTCATGTATCAACTGGTGAATATTAACTATTACTGGAGTTTGTCAGGTGCCAGCATCACCTCCCTGTGTATGTTAGGTTTATCAGCGATGACAATGCTGATAACCCTTATTCCTGAGTGAGTTATTAGGTAAAGAAGTCGTTGGAGTGGTCGCTCAGGCACTGCCTGGGCTCCTTCCAAAATCACACAGTGAACACACGCAGGAGCTGTCAGCTCCACCTTCTGGGAAAGCGGGAAGGAGCTTCTCTGGCGCCCAAGCAGGGGGACGGGGAGGACACGAGGGGGCGAAATTTACCCGTCCTGGATAATCACCACCCCAAAGGTGGCGCCCCCACGTAAATCTCCGCTCCAGGGCAGCATTTCTCATTCTCAGCGGCTCGCCAGAACATTCTGGACGCTTTCAAGAGATGCTTTCCGGGCCACCCCAGCCCAAATAACTACCTCAGCGTTCCGCGTGCCATGCCTGGCGCATCGGAGTCTTTGCGAGTCTTTATGGCGCTCACTCCCTAGCGGCCGAGATTCCGGCTGCCTTTCCCTGCGTTCCCAACCGGACAGCGAGGGGTCGAAGGGCGGGGCTGGCAGGGGGCTCCCCAGCAAGGGATCCCTGACCGCTGTCTCTCCTCGCAGTGTACCACTGGGCGGAGATGCGGGCCAAGATGCGCCTCATGGGCTTCAATGCCGAAGCCGTCAAGCCGCTGAACGAAGAGGCGGCGGCGGAGCTGGGCGCGGAGCTGCTGGGCGAGGCCACCATCTTCGTGGTGGCCTGCAGCTGCCTGGTGCTGGAGTACTGGCGCCAAAAGATGCAGCAGCGGCGCAAGGAGAGGCAGCAGCTTGCCGCCTGGAACACGATACGGGACGAGGTGGACCACTTGGCGCTGGTGCTGGAGGCGCTGCAGACGCAGGTGCAGCGGGCGGCGCCTCTGCCAGGCGCCCTGGAGGAGCTCCGGGAGCAGATGCAAGAGGTGCGCGCCGTGCTCTGCGCCGGGGACTGGGACGGGGACGGGGACGAGCCGTCCCTGCCCCAGCCGGAGCCCACGTTTGAGGATTAGGAGGCTGCAGGGCCCTGGTCTTGGATGTGGCTCCTCCGACCTATAGCCTTCTGTCCGCCCTGTCCCTTCCTGAACCGGTCCAACTAATACCACCCGGGCCCTTTAGGGGCAGAACTGGGGCTCATCCAACCAGGCTTTTGGTCACTTCCCTGCACTAGATGGTCCAGCAGGACACACAGATCCAGCTCTCATTCTGTCACTCACATGTCCACTTAAACCGGAGGAGCGGTTCTTTCCCATTACACTCTAACACTCCACCTTCTTTGACCATTGTAATGGAAATACAGAAACTTCTGTCTACCTCACCTTTGGGGCGGGGGGGGGGGCGGTGAGAAACCTAAAGATGGACTCTGTAAAGTTATAGGTCCAATGAGTCACCCTGCAGTGCCTAGATTTAGCCAGTCAATTGGTACCTCTACTGAGGTCCTTCCCTCCGTAAATGGGTCATTCCTGGGGTAACACCACCGCCACCCTTTGTCTGAGGGACAGCCCACTGGAAAGGCTGTGCTGTCCTCCCAGGGAGTTCCACCAAATGTCCCCTCCCCCCACTTCTCTTATCCGTTCCAGCGGGACATGGCCCTTTGGGTTGAAATTATTGGTGCTGCCTAGGGCTGAACAACTGTTCTGATCAAAGCCTATTTTCCTGTAGTCTGGACCTACTGCTGTCCTTGCCCACCATCCTTCCTGTATGGCCTTTCATAGGGACCCGCCTGTTGCTTTACGGTCATAACCTCATCTGCCATCCAAACCTGCTCTTCTGAGTACTCAGGGATTCCCCCTTCTTGCCTTTGGACTGGCCCCCAGGTCCTCAACCTCCTTTAAGCAAAGCTCCTTCCATGAGACCACTCGCCCCTGGGCCGTAAGTTCTCCACCCCTGTCCCAAGGGACTATTCCCCTAGGCAGTGTTACCTACATAACCTACCCCCTGCCAACCCACCAAACCACTGAAAGGGGTGTGTACAAGCTGTGACTTCTGGTCTCATATATATATTTTTAGACTGTAAATGTTTTATAATTAAAGGAGCTCTGGGGTAAAGGAGTCATCTTAATGTGTGTGAGAACCATGATGTATGTCTGTAAAATGGGTACAAGGTTCATTAGGAGAGAAGCTGGGAGGGTTCTGATAGGAAGGGGGCAGAATCATCCTTTGAGTCCTTTCCCAGATGGGAAAACTAAGGTCCGGGGGACGCAAAGGGACTTGCCCCAAGCCACACAGCCCAGGAGAGAGAGTCCCTCGATTTCTCTAAGGTGGTGAATTGGTTGGCACTAAGAGGGCAGGGGGAAGCAGTGAAGAAGCTGCCTTGGTAAAGGGCATGGAGAGAGGGAGAAAGAGGGAGTTCTATTGAGAAGTCCAGAGGGGGCAGAGCCCACCCTGACAGACGGAGCCTGAGGGAACTGGGACAAGTGCTGGGTGGGAAGAAGGTGGATTGCTGGGGAGGGGGAAGGCATGCCTCCACCCTCATCAGAATGGTCCTTCAAATCACTCCGGAGATCTTCACATTTATAAAAACTGGCAGATTTATTCTGCAGGGGCCCATTTTCAAGAAGCTAAAGGTGAAGGTGGGAGAGGGGAGCTTTCTTCCCCTTTTTCTTTCTCCCTCATCTTATTTCCCCTAAGCGGGTAAAAATGGCCTGGACCCCAAAACCTACCCAAATAAAAAACCAAAAAACTGAGGTTCCAAAAAGTTACAGCATCTTAATTCCTCATAGAAAAGGGCAGGGAGCCAAAGGGGAGGGGGATGGATGTTCCTGGGGTCAGGGGAGGTGCCCCCAGCCTGGTGGGACATCCCACCCTTAAATAGCTGCCCTAAATGGAACAAGCCTTGGGCTACGGCATTTAAAAACTCCCCACACCCCATTTTATAAAAACCAAAGAGAAAAAAATTTCCCTCCCCCCAAAACCTAAATATATATATATTTTTTTTTTCTTAAAAAACAAAAATTCGAAGGCATTAAGCGTTAAAGTGAAATCTAGAACAAGGGAATGTGACATTCCCTCCTTCCTCCCCCCCTTACTGTGGGGTTAATTGGTACACCCCCCCTGCAGAGGAACCCGCCCCAAGGGGGTGGCAGAGGGGAAGGACCAAAGGGAGCAAAAGGTGGGGGCCTCCCCAGCCAATCAGCAGCCAGTATGGGCGTGGGCAGGACAGAAGCCACACCCCTTCGGGAGCGGGGAATTCGCATTCTTGTGTATTCTTCAGCCAATTCCAAGTCAAATTGAGGCAGGGAAAGCAGGGTGACAGGCGGGATGTGCAGAAAGGAGAAACACGATCTTCAGGGGCCCTGTGGTCAAGGGGAACCCCTCTTCCTCAGCTCCTGGACAAAGGCTGGAAGGAAACAAGGGGCAGAGGTCAGGGGCAGGGCCTCTTCCCCCTTCCCTTCCAAAACAGGGCTCTTTCCAACGGACAGGACGCCTCCAAAATAAACGTTTGAAAAAACCGCACCTTCAATGATTTCCTCTTTCACCTTCTGCAATTCCTTCCTCACCTCTTCCAGAAGCTCCTGAAAATAATGGGGTACAACCGAATCAGGGAGGGTACCTGGACTTGCAAATACTAATCTCCCCTCTCTTAGTGACTGAAGGGCCATACTACTCATAAGCATCATGACATCACTGACAAGGCCGCGAGGGGCTGGAGATTTCTAGAGAATTCTGGATCCTTGGAAGCCAGAAGAAAAGAATTGGAGAACATCCAGTACCAGGGTTGGCCGATACATTCCCGTCTCCTGCCAACTCCAGCTGGTGACGGATGTCTAGGGCCAGTGTGCCGAAGAGAACTCCGAATGCTCATCAGCCGTGTGTGCAGTGATAGATTAGTAAGGTCTGTCAAGGGCACTGGAAAAGGCGGTTGTGGACCACCCGATCGAATCTCTTCATTTCTCAGACTAGAAAACGGAGTGTTCGTGAGGCCTTTTCTAGAATCACCAGGCAGGTCAGCGGCTGCGTTTAGACCCAGATTTCCTTCCCCTCTTCCTGGGGTCCTTTCTAGCCCCCAGCCCGCAGCCCCCAGCCCCCTCCCCTACCTGTTTCACCCTCTCCAGGTCTGACTCATCCCCGGAGCTGGGTGTAGGGGGGTGGGCCTCGGAAGTGGTCACAGAGGACGATGACTTCATCCTGGGACAGATGGTGTGGTTTGGGACAGGAACGAGGTTAGAGAGGGTCTGCCTCCCCTGCCTCCCCTTCAGGAACACGATGTTCCTCCCTAACACATTGGACAAATCCAACGGCTTTGGGTAAGTGGGGCCCCAGTGTCGATGGCCCACCTTGGCAAGGTTGTGCTGTTCTTCTCCCAGGGTCTCCGCACAGGCTCTGGGGGACAGGCAACAAGTCAGAAAAAGAAGGGCCAACGAATGCCCCACCTCAACCTTTCTCCCAAAGCCTTCCCAGCCCCTGTTCAAAGAACTATGTTAGGAGACTACAGTCCCCAGCATCCTTTGCACAGGCCCTCTCAGGAGTATGCGTTAACGTGCGAGGACAAGGTGTCCCGGGACTTGTAGTCCCCGTAGCTAGACTGGGCTCTCACTCACCGGTATGGGCTGGGACCCTGGCCTCTGGCTCCTCCTGCTGGTGGGAAATAAAACTGTCATGAGCCCGCCCCTGCCGCACCACATCCCCAATACCCCTGCCCGAATGGTACAACCTAAAATGCTTAAGGCAGGGAGAGCCCCTAACTCACATTGGTAGATTCATCCTTGGGGGGTTTCTCCCCAACTAGTGTGGCTTTCCTTCTGCAGGAGGGGAAGGCAAAAAAAAAAAAAAAAGAAGAGAAAAGAAAATGAAAACAGATGGCTTCAGCCCTCCTCCCGCCGCTCAACAATTCCCCTTCCCAGAGTTCTAAAAAGATAATTCTAGGCTACGGAGTTATGGAATGTGTGAAGGCTAAGAAAACTTTAGTTTTAGAAATTAAAGAGAGTGTAAGCCCTGGCCGGGTAGCTCAGTTGGCCGGAGCACTGCCTGGAACCGTCAAAGTGACAGGGTCAATCCCTGGTCAAGGCATATACAAGAACCAACCAATGACTTCACGAATAAGTGGCCCTCAAATCAATAAATACAAAAGAAAAAGAAAAGTTTAAGAGGGTGCTATCCTCGAAGTGAGGTAGCGGTTTTCCGCTTCTCAGATTTTGACATCGCAAAATTTTAAGAACGTAGGGCTCTTAGAGGCTGGGAGCCTAGGAACCTGGGTTTCCAGATTCCAAGGCAGAAATTTATGTTTTGATTGTTTTATTTTTTCCTCGCCCAAGAATATGTTTATGGATTTTAGAGAGAGGAAGGGGAGGAGGGAGGGAGATAAAGAGAAAGATCGATGTGAACGAGAAATATCATTTGTCTCCTATCGATGCCCCGGTGGGGACTGAACCCGAAACCTAGGTATGTACCCTGACCAGGAATCGAACCCACAACCTTTTGGTGTCCGGGATGATGCTCCAACCCACCCAACCACCTGGCCAGGGATGAGGCAGCAATGTGCAAGGTCCTAGAATTCAGAACATTCCTGATGCTACCAGGTGGTTGTAAACCTGAGCCATCTCAGGAGAATGAGGTCACCAGCATTATATCCCAAACCTGATTATGAAAGTGGGAACTTACATCCAAAGAAGAAAATGGGACTCTGAGTCCTCCCCTCACCGGGCTCTCCTGGCCCAGGTAATAACTGCTGACCTGAGGGGTGTGTTCAGGGTTTTCCAGGGGTACCCAGGGCTCCAGGCCCAAGCTTAACCTCACCTCCGGGCCAGCATGGCGTTCATCTCTTCCATGAGCCCCCCACCTGTGCTTCGACTGCTCTCAACTTTGGGGGCGGAGGGCCCCCCGGAGGCCTCCTCCTGCTGGAGAAATTACAAAGAGGAGGGGTTTTTATGGGCAGGCCCCCTGGCCTCCCAGCCCCCTCCTATGATGCTCTCAGGCAATTCTGGCCTCATTTCCCATTATTCCATCAGGGCCCCCGTCTCTCCACACCCGTCCGGCCCCTCACCTTGCTGACTTTCCTGAGTTTGGCTCCGGCAAGGGCTGCGGCCAGGCCGGGTGCCCCAGTCCCTCCACCACTGGGGCCTGATGATGTGGGTAGAGGGGGTGGAGGGGGTGGGCCTCCCCCTGCTCCATGCCCTGCAGCTGAGACCCCCGATGGGGGCAGGCCAGGGGGTGGGGGAGGACCTGGAGGAGGAGGAGGTCCTGGAGGTGGGGGTGGTCCCCCAGCCGGGGGGACAGGTGGGCCTCCTGAAACAAACACAAGAAATGAGGGATGCTGAGAGAAGCCTCATTCTTTGTTATCCAGCTGGCCCACCCCCTCCTCTGGGGAGAACCCCCAATGCCCTTGGGAGACACAAGAACAATCACCTGCATTGGAGACCCGGCGCTCCCGCTCCACGTGCTCTGACTGCCTGAGGAGGGAGGACGGAGCTACCATCACTCAGGGCCCTGAGGGGGGCCAGCAGGCCCTGGCCTCTCTCTGAGGTCTCCAGTCAGCTCTCCTAACCCCTACCCAGCTTCCTTCCCCAGGAGCCCAGGAAAAGGGGAAGACAGGGCGCAGGGACAAGATGAAACCAACATGCGAGTATCCTAGTCCTCAGACTGTCAAAATATTTGAATTACCAAATGCCCAACCTCCTTTAAGCAACCACATTTTGGACTCTGAGAATCTGGGGGGGGGGGGTTGGGGGGCTGCACAAGGTTGGGGCAGGATCTGAAGGCTCGGAAAATTCTGCAACTCTGAGAGTCGGGAGTTTCTCAAACCCCAGGAGGCAGGAGTGTCTGAGAGCTGTCATTTCTAGTCCCCTGGGAGTGGAAGCATTTTTGGGCACTGAAGGTTGGAGAGTGCTGAATCCTAGGAGTCAGGGGTGTGGAACACCCTAGAAGTCTGGCAGTGGCTAGGCTCCTCACGCAGGGCCTGCCCCCACCTTTTCTGATGCTCCGCCTCCTCTGGGGAGGGACCATTCTGGACAGCCCAGGTGGCAGGTGCTGTGGGTGGCTGCGGTGGCGGTGGTGGCGGTGGGGCTGGAGGCCCACCTCCTGCAAAGTGGGAGAACAAGGCGATGAATCATCCCCAGAACCCCGCCCCCCTCAGGCACTTTCCCTCTGCTCTCCCCGGGGCACTCAGGCATCCCACAGGTGCTCATTTCCTTCTTCCTCCAGACCCTGGCACTCCGGGCTGGGGTGTGGCCACCTGGGCAAAAACTTCTGGGAGAAGGGTCAGCCCCAGCTCCTCCTGACTGAGCTGATAGGAGGTGGGTGCTGTGTTGCTGGCCCAATGACAAGGAGGGGCAACAAAGGCCCAAAGGGGGCAGTCACTTGCCCCAAGTCCTGCAGATGCGCATTTGCAGGAACAAGATGAATTCAGGCTGATTCCAACACCTACGCTTAAATCAGCCACTCAGACCCCCAGCCCGAGAACCCTAGGAAAGGCTGAGAGCCTGTCTTTACCCAGCCCGGGCCTCTGGCTCCCGTGGTCCCAAACCACCCACCATATTCTCCTCTGTGTCCCCAGACAAGCAAGCCCTTCCCTGGCACCACCAGGAAGCACATTAGCAATGCAGAGGCTCAGACCCCACCTCAGCCCGAATGGACCGGATCTGCATTTTACCCAGCTGTCCAGACGATGCATGGGGCTTGCTCAAGTTCAGAGCTCCCACCTGGGGATTGTTTCATGTTGGTGTCTGAAAATGAACTGATGACATAAGCCAGTGCAATGGTTACCTGGCCAAGGGCACCGAAGGAGCCTTCGGAGAGCTGGCAAACAGGTCCGTTTTGATCTGGGAGGCAGTCAGCCACCCAGCAGGGTGCCATGTCAAATTCACATGCACCCTTAGGTGCACTGCACCCTTAGGAATCGTGTGCACAAAAGGGACACGTGCAGGAGCCTGCACGAACGCCTCAGAACAACCGTCCACAGTAGCAATGAATCAGCCCCATTTTCAGACGAGTACAAGAAAGGTGGCCCTGAGCAGTAAAGTGGCAGCCCCAGGTCACAGAGAGGGGGCGGTGGACCCCTCTGCCCACCGTGTCTAACCTTCCAACGCCTCTAGGGCACTGGCCATGCCGGCAGCGAACTGGGCCGCGTCCTCCTTGCTGCCGAAGTTGAGGCCCCAGACCTGGCGGGCATCACGCCACTGGTGGAAGTTGGGGGTGGCCTGGTTGTACTTGAGACCCCGGACGATGGAACAGTTGATGACCACCTGGCAGGAGGGGAAATGTGGGTGAGGTGGGGGCGGGTGCAGGCGTGGCGTTGCGGCCCTCGGAGGGGTAGGCAGAGGGGGCTTCACCTGCTGGTCTGGCTGCATCTTCCGGCCGACCACCCTGAAGGAGTTGGCTGTGGGGTTGTGGTATATCTGGACCCGGCTGAAGGCCTGCGGGCCGGAGCCGGCCGGCAGCCACCGCTTGTTGCTGTCATCATAAAGCATCACAGTGGCCCGGCTTGAGCAGATAACCGACTCGCTGCCAGGAAGTGGGGAGAAAGGGAGAGAGGCTGGTTAGTCAAGGGGAGCAGCGCATCCTCCCCCGGGGCCGGTTCCCCTGAGGGAGCAGGAGAGAGAAACACACAAGGCGGGGACAGGGCAGGCCCGGCAGGCTGGAGGGACAAAGGCACAAACGGGGATGTGAGACAAGAGGAAAGAGAGGGACCAGCAGCCAGGGAGAGGAAGTCAGACAGACAGGCAGGCTGGAAAGGACAAACAGACTGACAGGAAGAGCGCGGTGGAGTCAGGTTGGCAGACGGGACGCGAGCAGGCAAGGGGGAGGTGGGGAAGGCGGCTGGAAAAGCGAGGGACAGAGAACGAGGCATATGGAGACAGAGAGATGGGCGGGCAGAGAAAGATGCGGGCAAGTGTGGAGTGAGAGCCGGAGGAAGAGCAGTTGGGAAGGAGGGCAGTGGGGACAAGGTGGCAGCACGGGGCTCAAGCCCCTGCCTGGTCCTCCTGGGGCCTCAGTTTCCCTATCACAGCCAAGGTGCTGAGACCTCGCACCACCCCCTCCACCTGCTCAGGTCAGAGGAGGAAGCTGAGGCCCAGGAAGGGGAAGGCCTGCAGCAAGCCGGGGACCAATGCTACCCCCTAGCTTCTTCCATTCCTGTCCCTGACTACCCCCACTCCTCAGCCGTAGGCACTCCCTGCTCTGAGAGGCCCAGGTCTTGGGCTGTAACCCAGGCAGCCCCTATCCGACCCTCAAGTGTAGGGGACAGTCCAGTCCCCGGACAGGGACAACCCAGGGCCAAGTTCAGGGTGCCCAGGAGCACCTTCCCTGGTCAGGCGGTCAGAGGACGGACCTCTGAAGCAAGTGACATCTGACTCAGCCTTGGCGGGGAGGGGACAAGAATCTGGTTCAAAGTTCAGGATCTGATATCCCCAAATCTGGGGTTCAAATCCCCGCTAAGCCACGAATGTCGTTTGATTCAAGCAAGCAACCCTCTCACCTGAGGACTGCAAACTAGGGAAATGACAGTTCCCCTCCCAGGACAGTGGGAGTAGATGGGCCTGGACACGTAAAGCAAAGCACCTAACACAGTGGCAGCCATGCACTTAGTAACCGTCACCATCCCTTTCCCAGGCACCCAGAACATCCAGGGTCCCTCCAGACGCCCCAGAAGTCCCTCTGGGGAGGTTCAACCTCCCCTCCCCCAGTGAGGGAACTCAGGCTCCCAGACAGGAAGTGACTTGCTCAAGGTCACACACAGATCAGGGGGAAGCACTAGTCCCCAACTCGGCATACCCCACCCCCACCCAACTTTTTCCTGAAAAGAGGAAGTTGGTGGTCAGAGGTTTCCGGGGAGAGAAATTATACCCTACAATGGTGGTGTCTCTAACAGGACTGGGGGCTGGGGCTGGGGCTTGACACTGGGGCTGTGAAAGTCAGAAAAGGGAAAGCCCCTCCAGGCCTGGCTTTGGGTTCTTGGGCCTGGAGGCTGAGCCCTGGGCACCCCCAAATTTGCATAATTGCAGCACCTCCTTCTTACCAGGTATTTCCGCTGATCAGGCACCCTAAACCCTCTCCTCACCCATTGTATTCTCACTGACATCCTTCCAGATAGGCACTATTTCATTCACCCTTAGTTTGACAGTGAGGACTGCAAATGGAAGCCCAGAGAGGTTGAGTGACTTGCTCCAGGTCACAGAGCTAATAAGTAGCGGAAGGAGGATCCAAACCCAGGCTACCGGGTTCCCAAGTCCATAGTCTTAACCACCGGGGACTGCCACCAGGGACTGCGTAGGCTCTGCCCAAACACCAGGTGCTGTTTCCAGACAAGCAAGGCCTCAGGGGCCATTTCTGGTTCCCACTGCCACAGGCAGGGCAGGGTTAAGGCCTCGCCCACACCTGCCACCTACCCCCAGGGCAGACTCTGGCCAGGAGCCTTCCCTCCCTGGGTTGCGCTACCCCACCCTCGCTGCACTTTGCTCTCCCAAGCTGCCCTGCCCTGCTGAGGCTCTGGCCTGGCGGGGGGGCACCTGCTGAGCAAACCCCAGGTGGGTCCTACCCCTCTCCTGGCCATAGTGTCCCCATTACAGCAGAAGGATCCTGTTAAAACACCAGTCAGATTGAGTCCCTCCTCTTCTTGGAAGCTCCGCGGGCTCCGGAAAAAAAGCCAAGATCTCTCTGTGGCTTTCATGATCTCTGTGATCTCTGATCTCATCCCTTCCCTTCCCCCTGCTCACTGTTCCAGGCCCTCTGGCCTCCAAGCTGCGCCCTCTACCAGCCAGGCACATTCCTGCCTCCAACCTAAACCCTTGTTCTTCCTCAACCTGGATCCTCAACCCACTCGGGTCTCCCCTTGGCAGTCACCTCTCCCTCTGACCACCAGAAAAGTTCCTCTCCCTCTCGTTACACGTCACACACACACACAGACGTCAGCATGTCCCACACACACATCAGCACGTCTCACACATCGGAGTGTCAATCCCTACCTGTCAGACACCCTGTCTCCCCCACCAATACGTCAGGACCATGAGTGAAGGGATTCGTGTCCTTACTGTTCATTGCTGTGTCCCCAGAACCTAGGAATGGTGCCCAGCACATAGTAGGTGCTCAGCCATTGTTAGATTAGCCATCTATAAAAAAAGGAAATCTACCCTGGCTGGTATGGCTCAGTGGATTGAGCACTGATCTGTGAAGCAAGGGGTCCCTGGGTTCAATTCCCAGTCAGGGCACATGCCTGTGTTACAGGCCAGGTCTCCAGTTAAGGGTGTGTGAGGCAACCACATATTGATATATCTCTTTCTCCCTCTCTCCCCCTCTCTCTAAAAATAAATAAATCAAATCTTTAAAAAAAAATAAGGAAAACTTAGCAATGGCAGCTGACAGTTACTAATTCGCCTGTGTCCCAGATACTGTTCCTGGTACTGAGCTCCAATTTCCACAAAGAACCTTGCAGTGACCTCACAAGGAGGACTCTGGACTCTGGTCCTTACACTTTTTACAGATGAGGAACCCTGGGCACAGAGAGGTGAAGACACTTGTCTCAGGTCACACAGCAAGTAGGCAGAAGGGCTCGAAACCAAGTCCACCCCAGTTCTTAACCTCATTTAACCTTATTCCTCATTTGTGAGGGAACAGCTAAGCTGAAACTTGAAAAAGCCAAGATCTCCAATGGTGTGTATCAGGGTTTTTTTTTTTTTTAAGGTGGGCGGCTATAAATACTCGGTGGTGATATATGCACAGGCTTTTTCTCACGAGACTAATTGTGACTGACTGGGAGGATGGGCCCTGGGGGCCTGAAGAGGGGGTCGGTCACACTGTTGACCGTTTAGGACTGCTAGATATTTCTCTCCTTCTTTTTCCACCATGGGCTGGTATTACCTATAAAAGATTCATTCATTACGTAAGTTCAAAAAAAGAAAACTATAAATTAGGCAAAACCTGCAACGGAAAATCCCACAGCCAGGAAGCTACGGAGTGAGGTTCAAATGGGGTCTGCCTGAGGCCGGCATCTCTTAAGAGTATCGCACGAGAGAGCCTTCATCCCCAGCCAGCCCAGGACCCACCCTTCCACACAAAGCCCCACATTCTGGGAAACTCTAGTATGTGGTAGATGGACAGAGGGTTCACGTGGTGTGACTTCACCTTTCTGAGCCTCTGTCCGGCCCAGAAAACCATAACTCACTGGTTTGTCATAAAGAGTCAAAGAGATAAGGAAAGCCCTAAAGCGCAGGACCTGGAATTTGGCATAAGCTCCATACAAGGATGCTGAGTCAAAACAAGGGGAAAGAGCTTCTCATCACTGGAGGCAATCAAGCATAGTCATTCTGGTTTACGCAAACCTAGGTTAGAGGCTTGCCCTTCCCTTCACCCCTCACTCCTACCCCCAGGCTTACCTGATGGCTTCCTTAAACCACAAAACTTGTGATCCAAATTCCTCCCATGCACACACAACGTTTCCAAACTACGTTATCTCTGAAACAACCCTGCAGAGACCCAAATCTAGTGTCTGTGCGACTGGTGCAGGCTCATTCTAGTCTATCATCCCTAGCCGCTGTCAGCTTCCCATAAGCAAACAAGACAGTAAAGGTTCCCACC
The DNA here is from genome assembly GCA_004026585.1 of Noctilio leporinus. Classification (NCBI taxonomy): domain Eukaryota; kingdom Metazoa; phylum Chordata; class Mammalia; order Chiroptera; family Noctilionidae; genus Noctilio; species Noctilio leporinus. The sequence goes on from PVIW01005710.1 coordinate 26,330, forward strand.
TTGGTTTCTTTTGTCTTATCTCCATTATCTCAATTGCTCGTACAGTAAAAGCATGTTACCGATTCGTATTCTTAAGATCATGACAGTTTTTGTTTCCCTTTTTCTTTAATAGCATGGTACTCTGGTGATAGCCCTGAATTCAAATTCAGACTTGCCGACTTCCAAACTCATAAGCAAGTTGCACCATTTGTCCGGGCCTCAGTTTTCCCATCTGTAAACTGGGTGGGTGGGGATGGGGGCCCAGTCATAATAGCATCCATCTCTTAAATTGCTGTGACAAGTAAGCTGAATCTGGCACCTAGTACAATGCCTGCACAGAGTAGATGTTTTACCTAATGGTCTCCCTGTTTTTGTTTGTTTGTTTGTTTGTTTGTTTTTAATAAAATCGGGAATCGCAATTATCAGAAGAGGAGAGAAATGGGCCCAAATTTTCCTTCAGAGTCCCTTCTGCCCTGAGTCGCGGACCTCTGCCCAGCTCCCCAGCTTTCCCGGAATCCCAGCTCACACGACACTCAACAAATATTTGTCAAACTGGGAGAAAAGGAGCCATTATCTTGTAATTTTCCATTTTAACATCCTCTCTTCCAACTGCCTCCAAGGTTGCTCCCATTGAAAGCAGCCAGAAATTAAGAGGATCCCAGCCCCCTCTTCTCCCCTCCCCTCCCTTAACATTGCCCAGGAGCTTCTGAGGGAGCTTGCACCAGGCCTCTCTCTCTCTGAGCCTCAGTTTCCCCAGCTGGATCCAGGGGATGTGGATTGACCTGACTCCCAGCACTCTTTGGAGTAGTCACAACCAGAGATCTGGTCTGGTATGGTCGTCGACAGAGACGACCCTTGAGAAAGTGGAAGTAACCCCCTGGTGGGACAGTTAACAGTTCAACTTTTGCTCACCGCCTCCCCCGGAAGGTGGGAAGGTTGAACCCCAGCCTTTAGTAGGGGGCCTGTGGGAGGGCCGGGGCCTCGGGACCGGGCTCGGGGGTGGGAGGCCGGCCCAGACACAGCTCCTGCCCTTTTACGGTCTCAGTGAGTGAGGCAGCACTAACTCGGACATCCGCCATCCGCCTTCCACGGTGCCTGGGACCGGAAATGCACCCCCCCTCCCCGCAAAGGCAAAGGCAAAGGCAAGGGGCGTAGCTGGGGCCAGTGGGAGAGGAGACTCCCCAGGGAAGAGGGTGAAGGGGGAGAGCCTGGCCCGCGAAAACTGCCCCTCTCTCCAGAGCAAACCTGGAAGGGGTGTTGCTGTAACGGGGGAAGGGGAGTCAGGGTGCCTGTGGGTGCCCCCTTGGCCTCAAGTTTCCTCCCACCCCCTTCACATCCTAAGGAGCACATTCGGGCGCTGGGCGGTAACACGGACCGCCGCCCCGGAGTCAGAGGGCAGGCGGGCGGGGAGTGTGGAGGAAGTGGAAGGCTGTGGGCACCACGGGGTTAATCCCCAGCTGTCCCCAGGGGCCTCGCCCTCAAGCCGGGGTCTTCGGGACAGGAAGTCCCCGAGAGAGTGGAGGAAGGGAGATAGTATTGTCAGGCTCAGGCCACTCGGGGGAGATCATGGGGGGGTTCTGGGGAGGCGAGAAAGGGGGGGCCCCAGGCGGGTCCTCGAGCCCGCGCACCGGCCTCCGCCCTCAGGTGCGCCCGACCGTGTAGAGGGAGGCCCGGGTGGTACAAGATCGCTTGGGGCCCCCACCCCGGGGCTCGGTTCCTGGGGGGACAGCTGGACCCATCTGGGGAGCCTGGGTGCCGAGGGGAGAGGGCCAGGCTGTGACCTTGAAGCTCCCCAGCGCGCCCCCCGCTCCCACCCCGGGTTGCGGCGGCGGGAGGGGAGGCGCCTCGGTGGGGAACGCGGCCGGCCCGCCGCGCCCCGGGCCCGTCCTCCCCCCGCACACCAGCTGTCTCGACAGGTGAGTCAGGAAGACAAAGGCCCCCCCATTCCCCCAGCTGCCGCGCCCCCTCCCTCCGGGCCGCGCAGGTGGGGGAGCGCGGCCGCCCTCTGGCCCGGGGCCGGGGAGCCGCCCTCCGCCCTCGGCTCCGCCGGTTTCCCGCAGCCGATGGGCGCGGAGCGGCGGGGGGTGGGGGTCCCAACCGGACCCCGGAGGCTGCGTCGGGGGCGGCGTCCGTCCGAGGAGGAGAGCCCCTCCAGAAGCAGGGGCTTAAGTAGCCCCGAAGTTGGGGCGCGCGGTCCCGCACGCCAAGACTTTCCCGAGTCCCGCAACCGGGACCCCGCGAACCCGGGCGACGTTCCCGCCTCTCAGCCAGGTGCCCGGGAGCCTCCGACCGGCCCCCGCGACCTCGGGGCCCCAGTTGAGATCGGGGGGACGGGGGGTCTGAGCCCTGCCTGCACCCTGGTCCCCCCGCCGGGAGTATCTGCCAACTTGGAGGTTCGCTGGGAAAGTCTTTAAAAAAAAAATCCGGGAGTCCTCGGAACGCCCCCAAATCGAAGGGCTCCCAGGAGGACCTCGCCGGCACCACCCCGGAGCTGGGGCTCCCGGGGAAGCAGCCACTGGCTGCGGCTCATCCAGGAGGGCTCGGCCTCGCCCCCGAGGCTCCCCGCGCGCTGTCCCCAAATTCCAGCCCCAGCGAGTTGGGGGGAGGGGACAAAGGCGGGGCGCGGAGCTGTGCCGGGCGGGGAAGGGTCGGCAGACCCGGGAGGCTCACCTCATGGCTGCTCCGCGGGCGGGCGACGCACCCACAGGGTGGGTGCTCCCGGGGCGCCCCTGGCTCGAGGTTCAGGGGTTCGGGGTTGGCTCCAGGTTCTGCTCAGTCTCCCCCAGGGTCCCGCCCCATAGAGTCCGGCTTCCTGGGGAAAACGTGGACGGGGCCGAAGCGGGTACTCGGGCGCCTCTTCCCTCTGGAGGTGCGATCGGGGTCCCCTGCGGCGGAAAGGGGGTGCGGCGTCCCCTCCCCGGCGCGCCCCCTCGGCCGGCGGCGGCTACAATGTTACTCTTACTACTGTACTTCTCTTCGCTACATTTCGTTCCAAAATTCCACTCCCCGCACCCACAATTCCCTGCGCCTTAAAGGGGCCGCGAACTAGCCCAGGCGGCGGGGGGTCGGTAGAGGGCGCTGAAAAGGGCAACGCGGAACCTTAGACCACCCCTCTCTCTCCTCCCCAACGTTATTGCTTGGGTATACATGCCAGGGGTCACCCTCACATTAGGGGGGGCGCGTGGTGGAGGGGAAGAGATTCTTTCTCGGTCCCTAGTTCTCCCCCAGGATGTGAATCCTTAGGGGTAGCTCAATGCGGGCCCAACTTGTCCTCCCCCTCCCCATCGACTTCTCCATTTCTTTACGTTCGGCTCAATTTGGGGAGGGACCGAGGACCACCCTCTGGTGAAGCATGGATTCGCTCGAATTTTTTAAAAATCCTCGCTTTCTGACCCCCCAACATTTCTCTCCTCTGCCAATGTATGAGGGGTTCGTGCCTAAGGGTGAACCCCTTTCACCCGCGCGGGAGGGAGATGAGTGGGAAGGGCCCCACCTCTCTCAGGCCCCCCGCCCGGCCCGGGAAGGTGAGGAGGAAGTGGGCTGAGGGGGCGCGGCCGGCCGCTGACTCACAGCCGCAGGGGGTGGGGGTGCGGCGCTGGACCTGGGTGGGGATGAGACTCGGGTTCCAGCGTGGATAAGGCCGCTGGCTCCCTCCCCACGTACGCCCCGCCGTTACTCCGTTTCCCCTGCAGAGAATGGCAGGATCATCCCGCAATCGTCTCCGAACCCCGGGGCGAGGAGACCCTCCCTAGTACCCGTTCCCGCGAGCCCCTTCCCCCACCCGCGGGCTGCAGGCTGAGCCCCGCCACCCTGCGAGGCTTCCGCGGCGGGTCCCGGGCCCCGCCCCTGCGGCGTCACGCGCACGGCCCCGCCTCTCCGGTGCAGCGCCACCTGGCCTGGGTAGCCAGGGACAGAGACCTGGAAAATCATCAGTCTCCTGTTTGCAAGTGGGTACACTGAGGCCTGGAGGCAGGGAATAAATCCGGGCTATGAGCCCTCTTTCCTGAACCCCCAACACTCCAGCGGTGCTTGGTACGAGGTGTGAGTGTAAAATAATCCTCAGGGTCCAGCTGACTACGTGACCAAGTCAGCCTTCCCAGCTCTTGTCCAAACCAAACCTTCTGCTTGGATGCTGCCCTGACCCCACCTAATACTTCTAGGACATGTTCTGACATTAAAATTCTGCTCTGCAGAACCGGGTAATCCTCAGCCCTTCTCCACCTCACCCTGGCTGAGATCTTGAACCCTGATCCACCTGGGTTATAATTGTTTTGTGTGCGTCTCCTCAGGTCGCCAAGTCTTTGGGAACAAGGGTAGACTTGATCTGTTTCTGTGTCTCACCAACCCAGCCATACCCAGAACTGTTCAACTGAATGAGAACCTCAACACACGTTTATTCAACTGAATGAGGACCTCAGTTCTGGGTGACCTTGGGCAAGTACTGTCTCTTTTTTGGGTCTCAGCTTGCCCATCTGTGAAATGGGAGGGATGGTGCTTCTGTGTGCCACCAGCACTGCTGTCAGCAAACTTTTTCTAAAAAAGTACTAGTAAATATTTTAGGCCTATTGGGCATGGAGCCTCTGTTTCACATGTTTTTTAGCCCTTTAAAATCATTCTTAGCTCAATTTTGCTGTGCAAAACAGGTAGGAGGAACCCTGCACTAGAGCCCTGACTGAGCAGCACAGTTGGTTAGAGCATTGTTCTTGATACACGAAGATTGTGGTTTTGAGTCCTGGCCAGGGCACATGCAGCAATCAGCCAATGAGTGCACAAATAAATACAGAAAAAATTTTTTAAAGATCCCCTACCTTAAAAAGGGAAAAGAAAAAGAAAGAAAGAACTTCCTGCAATGTACACAAGGAGCCTGACCAAGGACCTTTACGGCAGCATGGAGGGCGAAAAATTGGAAATAACCTACATGCCCATCAAGAGGAAGATGAATAGTGAAACCATTGCACATCCCTTGTACGAAGCACTGGGCAGCAGCTAAAAAGGAGGTGCTAATGGCATGGAAAAAGTCCCCAACATATTATTGAGTGGAAAAGAACAAACTGCCAATGATACATACATAGGATACGTATCAAGGAGACACCTAAGGCACTAACGTACATAAGCATGACTGCAGAGTAAGAGGTCTGGAAACATCCATTCCAAAAATCATCCCACTGGTTACTAACTGGGTAGGGAGTGAGATTAGGGGATCATAGAGATCTCAGACCTCATCTTGAAAATGCCAAGTTCGATCCCGCCTCTAGGCTTTCACACGGACTGTTTCTTGTGTCTTGAGACACTCTTCCCTACAGTATTTATGTTTCTGGCTGCTTCTCTGCCAGGTCTCTGCTCCATTTTCCCCTCCTCAGAGGCCTTCCCTGATTCCCCTGTCTAAAGCCTCCATCCCCAGGTGAAAAAATGGAATGGCTGAAGGCTGGGGGATGGAAAAAGACTTCAAATTTTATACCATTCTGTACCCTTTGAGTTGGAACCAAGTGAACTTATTACCACTCAGAAAAATTAATGAATAACAATTTAATAAACCAAAGTAGATTTTTATCACATCCCCATTTTATTTTCCTTGAGACACTTGTCAGAGTCTGAGATGACCTGATTTGTCAGTCCCTTTGTCTGCTGCCTCCCCACACACACTGGGAGCTGGGCTCCTGTAATAGGTGGGAATCTCAGCGAGTCCCCCTAGTTGATGGCTGTGAGCCGGTGCCCAAGATATTTACCAAATGACTGGGCAAATGATGATTGGGGTATTTCCCACCCCCCACCCCCATCAGATAAATGTATTTTGAACCATGTAATTATAATTTAATAATACAAGCTGTCCCCTGCTTCCCACCCAAAACAGATGAAAAATGGAAAGGGAAGAGGTTACTGAACTGGGTGATGGCTCATGGTTTGTTCGGCTCTAATATTTCACAAACATTTGGTTTTGGTTTTTTCTTTTCTTTTCTTTCTTTTTTTTTTCCTGTCTAGAATGGCAGGCGGAATTTCTCCTCTCATAAGACTTTTTCTGAGGGGGAAGTAGGAGAAGGGGAAATAAACATTCTGGGGTTCCTCCATCAGCATGTCTTCCTTCCGCTGGTCTGCATTGTTGCAGAGGGGGAGGGGTCTAAGTCCCACTGGGGCCAAAAAAAATGATTGAAGAGCCTCAAAGGATGACAGCTGTCAGGCCTGGGAGTCCAAGGCAGAGCTTGAATGGGGGCCAGTGGCCTTCCCAGCCCCGTTCTGCACCTTCTGTAACACAACATATAATAGATAGTGAATAAGCACCCCTTTTTGCCTCTCAGTATCTACTCCCCTGTATTCTGGAAACACCACTCATATTTTCATTTGTAGGACCACCATTCCCCATCTCAATCCATCAGGTTTGGGTGCACTGAACTCCAATGCTAAGCACAAGGGGTGGGCTTGTGACCACGGTCTGGAGACACAGTCAGAGACACCGTGACTGGCAGGCATGTGACTCAGTGTGGCCCCTGAGAACCAGCTCTGGAACCGTTGCGACAACTACTGGGAAACCGGACTCCTCTTCACGGAGGATGTTAGGCGTGTGGGATGTGAGGCTGGAGCCGCAACTCTGCTACTCATGCTGAGACCCTGCCTGGGAATGAAGCCGACTTGGAGGAGCTAAAACTAAGAGATGGTGCCTGGTGACATCATCTGATAACTGAATGCAGTCATGCCTTATGTCCCTGAACTCCTCAATTACACGGTCCGGTCAACTCCTTGTTTTGCTTTCCCAGGCTAAGTTGGGTTTCTTTCACTCACAACTCAACCAAATATCTCCTTCTGCTGCTCAGAAACTATCAACAAACCCCCTCTTGTAAGCGGGAATAACCAAACTCTCTTCTCTGCTATGCGAAAGCCTTTGGGCTCTGGTCCCAGCTTCCTCCTTTCCATTTCCTCCCTGAACCCCACCCCACGCCTTCCTTTATGTGGCCTCACCCACGGTCTCTTTGGAGGTCTCCAATTCCCTTAGGTTATCTGGGCCCAATTCACAACCTCTCTCCAGGACCCAGACCAGCCCCCGGGAAATCCTGGTGTGCAATGCATCCAGGCCTGCCCAGCAAACATTCCTTGAATTTTTCTGCCTTATTTCTGGATGGAGGAGCTGTTGCTTGGAATGATGGGGCTTTACAGAGCATTGCAGGAGGCACATTTCTTGGAGGGGAAGCAGTCTCTTTTACTTCTGCTTCCCTGCCATCACACCTAGCACAATGCTTCAGAATGTATTAATGTATCAGGCAAGTCCCTTGTCCCTTCTGGTCTCAATTTCCCTATTACTAAAGGAGGGGGGATGGGTAGGTTGGATTATAAGCTTCTAAGAGAAACATTCAAGAACATAGGGTCTTGCCCAGACCAGTGTGGCTCAGTTGGTTGGGCATCATCCAGTAAAGCAAAGGGTCAGGGGTTCAATTTCTGGCCAGGGCACATGCCCGGGTTGCATGTTTGGTCCCTGGCCATGGTGTATGTGCTGGAGGTGGGGGGCAACCAATCAATGTTTCTCTCCCTCTCTTTCTCCCCACCCCCCATCTTCTCCTCTCTTTAAAAATAAATAGACAAGGCCCTGGGTGGTGGCACAGTGGATAAGGCACTGGCCTGCGAACCCAAAGCTCACTGGTTTGATTCCCAGCCAGGGCACGTAACCAGGCTGCAGGCCAGGTCTCCAGCCAGGCCCGTAGCTGGAGGCAGGTGAAAGGCAACCATACATTGATGTCTCTCTCCCTCTCTGCCTCTCTCCCTTCTCCTCTCTCTAAAAATAAGAAATAAAAACTTTAAAATAAATAAATAAATAGACAACCGATGGCAGTTTCTCTCACACAGATGCTTCCCCCTTCTCTCTCTCTCTCTCTCAAAAAAAAAAAAAAAAAAAGTCAATGAACATGTTTTTGGGTGAGGATATGAAAATGAAAGGAAAAAACAAAACAACACAAAGCATAGAGTCCTTACCTTCCAGCGCTCTCCCGAGTCCTGAAAGAGCTGAGAATAAGCTTCAGCGATGACAGCTGCCCTGAAGAGCAGACAGAGGCCCTCAGGAGAGACCCTCCTCTGGCCACCTCTCTCCCCTTTCCGTCCCATCCCACCCAGACTCACTTGCTGAAGAGCCCGCCCCCAGGAGGTAAGTCCTGGATGTTCTCAGAGGCTAGAGTCTTGAAAACCGTGTTCAGGCTTGGTGGCTCCTGGGCAGAGGAACACAGCTCTGAGACGGAGGCAGGGGTGATGGGAGCGCCCCTGCCTGCCAACCACCCTTCCCGCTGAGCTCCTAGGGTTTGCCCACCAGCGACCCTGCGGCCCAAGGCTTCATCCAGCGCTAACTCCTTTCTGATCGCCTCCTCACAAGGCTTGGGGGCCCCTGGGAAGCAGACCAGGATGCAAGTCATGTTGTCCAGGCTGCCCTGAAGAAAGTGGAGAGGAGAGAGCCTGGTGGGACACGGCTGAATGCCGCAGCTGGGGGCTCCAAGCCCTTGGAAGCACAGTTCCAACCATCCTCGTGTTCTTGTGACTCCCTCCCCAATCGGGTTATGCCCATTTCTCCCGAGTCTCATCCATCTGCCAGTCTAAAACTAGCCATCCCATCAGCTAATCATTTAGACTACCCTCTTCACTGTCCTAGCCCCGCCTCATCCAAGAGAAACACGCCCCTTCTCCAAAGCTCCTCCCATTCCACTGTCCCCTACTCCTTCTGATACAAACTGCGCCTCGACACCTACTCCTAGGACCAGGGGCCATCCCATCGCAAAACACCACGCCCTTTCTCTTAACCCTCCCTCTTCAAGTACCACTTTCCGATCTTTCCTCAAGTCACCCCTCAGGCTCCGCCCTCTCCGTAGGTTGGCCTTGCTCCATTTCAGCGGGCGCCATTTAGTGGAGCCCTTTTACTCCCGCCTCTCCAGGAAAGACCTTCCTCCCTAAAACCAAGACAGCCTTCCACTCAGCGATTCCAGACCCTCCCCAGAACCTTGCACAGGCACGTGTCCAACAGCTGCGCGCAAAGAAGCTCTGGGGCCAGGCCCAAGCTGAGGCGTGATGCCACCAGTCCCGCCAGGGCCGCGCCGGACATCGCGTCCCACACACCGTCAGAGGCCAGGAGCATGAACTCGTCCTCAGCCCGCCGCGCCAGGGCCGTCACCTCAGGCTCCGCGGAAACAAGCTGCAGCTCAGGGGGCCTTCCCGGGGCCTCTTTGTAGGCAAAGTCGCCCAGGGCTCGCGACACTGCTAGAGAGCCCTCAAGACGCCGGCGACAGATGGTGCCGCCCGCGTCGTGGATACGTTCGCGTTCCCGGGGCCGGAGGGGTCGATGGTCCTCGGTGCTGAAGGCCACGGCTCCGGCCCGGCTCAGCACCGCACGAGAGTCACCGCAGTGTGCCAGGTACAGGAAACGCGGGGAGACCAGCAACACCACAGCGGTGGAGCCGCCCGGCTCGCCGCGTGGCCAGAGCGAGCGCAGGCGTGAGTCTGCGCTCAAGAAGGCGAGGCGAAGCGCCCGGCACACACCCTCGGGCTCGCCAGGCGCCGGGCCCAACGCCTCAAGCACATGGCCTGGCAGGTGGCGTGCGCCAAAGAGGGCTGCCCGCGCCCCTCCGTGACCGTCGAGGACAGCAAAAAAAGCCCAGCCGGGGGGCAGCCCGGGTAAAGCGAGCCATGCGCAATGCGCATCCTCCATGTGCGTGCGCCAGCCCTGAGCGGCGCTCGCTCCGAATCGCAGGCCCCAAGATGCTGCTGCACCCCCATGCGGCCGCTGGGCGCATCGCGGAGCCTTCAGAAGGAACCGAGGCATGTCCGAAACCCTGCGCTCCTCCTCCTCCTCTTCTCCCGTCTCTTCCTTGCGAGCTGAACCGAGGAGACGCTCCAGCAGGCGGGCAAGGACCGCCATCCTTAGGCCCTGGGATCAGGAATGCTCCACCCTCGGCATCTGCCCCCACTACTGCATTAATCCCTTCCACTGTGAGATTTTAAAACCCCCGAAATCTCCTTTCTATGCCCTTGACCTGCTCGCAAGTCAAATCACTAGAAGAGATTGGGCTCCTGGGTCTCCGTTCTCTCCGCACCTTCAAAGTGCGGTTTGGGGTCAGGGTCAGGGGAAAACGATAGCCGCAAACTAGCACTTACCATGTGCTAGACTCTATTTCCCATCATCATTTGCGATTTATCGAAGAGAAAACTGAGTCGCCTAACAAGTTGGAACGCTAACTCTAGAACCGTGTTCGCTCTACACTCCTGGCTTCAGTCCCCAGCCCCGTTCTGTCCAAGCTCCGTCCACCTCAAGGGGCCCAACCACGTTGGAAAATATTTAAATCCTTTGTTTTCGGTTCTACCCCACCTCTTTTGGGTTTCGCCCCCCGGGCTCCGATTACTTCTTTTCCGAGTCCCGCCACTCATGCAAGCCCACAGCCTTAAACTCTTAGTTTTCTCAGTCCTGGGAAAACTCTGTCTAGCTCAACCTCTTAACTACAGGCCAGCCCGGACGTTCTGCCTAGCCGAAGCAGGACTCTTCTCTCCAGGTTAAGCCCACCTTCTGGGCCACGGCCCGGTGACTGTTCTGTTCCCTTTAGGCCACGCTTTTAGCTCCTCGCCCAACTACGGAATAGGGAATTCTGCTTTTGCCGAATTCCCAATCCTGTCTGAGATGCTCCCCTGGTCTCGAAACTTTCTGGGTAGCTTTTCTCCTCCCCCTTTTCCCACCGCCTCGGAAACTCTAGGCTCAAATCCTACTTCAGAGCGGTAGAATTTTTATATCCTCTCTGAAATGCCACCTTTAAGTCAGATCCTCTGAGATCCACACCCGCACCCTTCTTTCCCGAGCCGCGCCCCGCCCCCCGTAACTCTAGGCTCCTCCCCTCTCTCCCTACAGGCCACACCTCCTTTAATCTAGACTCCGCCCTCCAGATGCCTTTTAAGACTTTTGGGCCCGCGAGGGCTTCAGAGCCCCTCTACTTTGGTAGAAAATCCCCGCCTCTCCTCCCAGGCCCTTTTGGTGTTGTCCCGCCCCCTGCCGTCCCTCAGGTTCCTCCCCGCCTGTCATCTGGCTCCACCTACAGCTCCGTGCTGCAGTGCCTTCCCCACCGTGGCCCCTCCCGCCGCCGAACCAGGCAGAGGGCGGCGGCAGTGGCGGCGGCTGCTGGAGCAGCCCGGGAGAAGGAGACGGCAAGGATGGCGGCGGCGTCGTGGGCCCGGTGGAGATGAGTGCCCGCGGCCCCAGGCCCAGGGCGGCGTGGCCGGAGTGGGCAGGGGTCCCGATGCAGTCCCAAGGGGGGCCATGGGGCAGGTCCTGCCCGTCTTCGCCCACTGCAGTGAGTAGGGACAGGCTCAGGCCTGGTGTGGGGGCTCAAAGGCTCAGGTGGGGTCCTCCTCGGTATCCTCTCCGCATCCGGCCGCGGGAGAGCAGGGATGGAGGAGGAAGGGAAGGAGACAAAGGAAGCTCTCCCCTCCCCCCACGATCTAGTGAAGACCAAGGCTACTTGACCCGTAGGACTTGAATGAGACAGGGTGGAGTTGGGGACACGGAGAGAACTGGCGTGGGGCGCTCTGGGTGCTGGGATGTGCCGCTGGGCTCCGCCCCAGGATGTGGTTGTTCGCCGGGAGCTGTCCCCTTCCCTGGTGCTGGCCGCAGCCAGCGGGGAGGACAGTTGGATGGAAGGGTTTAGCCAGGATGGAGAAGAGGGGTCTGACTCTCCATTGCCCATCTTCACATCCGACCCCCGTTTTCTTCCCTAACTCACAGGCAACCCTCACCTGGGATACGGTCATTCTTGGGTTGGGGCCAAGACTCCTGGGTCCTTAGCGGGCTTTACCACTGATTAGTAGTAACCCTGGAAGAGACTCGCCCTGCTCCGGGGCTCTGATTCCAGACATCCGATTCCCCAGCTAAGAAAACAAGGTGGGGGCGGAGGGTATCTGATTCCAATTTCCAAAGAGCATTAAGCATCTCCTGGAGGCAAAACCCCAAGCTCAGTAGCTCCGAGGGGCTGGATTTCGCAACTGCAACTGAAAAAGCCTTGTCTGATCCTCACAATCTCAGATCCCAGAGCTCTAATAGTCCTTGTCTAACATCCTCTGTCCCACGCCCCAATGGTTCTGACAGCTGGGGATTTCAACATTGTCAGATCCAGCCACTTGCATCTCTGGGAAGTCCAGGTGCCAAAATTCTAAGAATTTGTTACTGCAACATTTTCCAGTATCACCCCAAAATTCTAAGACCTTGTCCTTATCTTTGCTTTCAAAGGATGGCTTTATATGATTTCCCCCTTCCAGGTTATCTCTTATCCCTGACCCCTGCAGATACTCTGTTCCAATCACACCTTTGCACCTCTCTGTTTCTCAACTATGCCAAACAGTACCTGCCTCAGGGCCTTTGCACAGAGCTTTTCCATTTGCCTGGAAAACTCTTCCCTAGATAGCTGCATGGGTTCCTCACTTCATTCAGACCTCTGCTCAAATGTCATCTTATCAGAGAAGTCTTATGATTACCCTATCTGAAATAGCACCCTCTCACTTTCTTTTTCTTAACCCAGCTTTATTTTTCTCCATACACTTAAAACACCCAACATCATATATTTAATTGTTTATTATCTGCCTTTTCCATAAAGAGTAAGCTTTATGAGGGCAGGGATTTTTGTCTGTTTTGTTCACAGCTATGTCCTTAGGGTCTAAAACAGTGCCTGGTACATAGTGGACACTCCATAAATGGTTGTTGAAAGAATGAGTGAATTGAAACCTCCTACAGTTCCTAATTTTAAAGATTCTGAGATTGGAGTTTCTGGATTTCAACTTGTAAGACTGAGCTTCTTATAGAAGTGACAGGTTTTACAGTTTGTATGCAGAACATTCTAAAGACCCTGTGATTCAAATACTCTAAGATTCCTTAATCCGGACCATCCAAGTTTCCAGGATTCCAACAGTGATTCGGACAGTCTAAACTTCTAAGAATCTTCTTTTTCCCCCTCGCAGAAGAAGCTCCATCTACAGCCTCGTCTACCCCTGACTCCACGGAAGGTGAGTGGATGGGAGGATGTGAGAATGTGAATTGAAAGGGGCTCACAGCTGTGTAGGAGGGTTGAGAAAGTGGGTCCTAGTCCTGCTCAGAGGCACTCACGCCATCCTTTGCTCACTGCAGGAGGGAACGACGACTCGGATTTTCGGGACTTGCACACAGCTCGGGAGTTCTCGGAGGACGAGGAGGAAGAGACCACATCGCAGGACTGGGGCACTCCTCGGGAGCTGACCTTCTCCTACATTGCCTTCGACGGCGCGGTGGGTTCCGGAACACGCCGGGATTCAGCAGCCCGCCGCCCCCGACCCCAGGGTCGCTCAGTCTCTGAACCGCGAGACCCACCCCCTCAGCCGGGCCTGGGCGACAGCTTGGAGAGCATCCCCAGCCTGAGCCAATCCCCAGAGCCCGTGCGACGGGGGGATCCCGACACTGTCCCTCCAGCTGAGCACCCCCTGGAGGACCTGGATCTCCAACTGGACCAGCTGGCCTGGGCAGCCCGGGGAGCTGGGTCTGGGGAGGACTCTGCCACCAGTAGCTCCACACCACTGGAAGACGAGGAGCCCGACAGATCAGAGGCAAGAGAGGCTGGAAAAGGTGAGATGTCCTGAGGTGCTGGGACCAAAGTCACAAAGGTAAGTAGTCCCTTCTCAGGGCACCTCCAAAGTGAAAAAGTTCATGGCCTTCTCTCTCTAACGCACCAGAACTTGACCTACAACTCGGACTCGCTCAGTTCTCGCCGCCCGAAGTCTTGACTCCCCAGTCCAGCCCTGGCTCTAGGACCCCCCAGGCTTGTACCCCGTCCCCACGCGGATCCCGGGATTCAAACTCTTGGCCACGTGAGCCCTCGCTGGACGAGAAAGAGGAAGAGCCATGCGGGCAGCTGGATCAGGAGCCAATCACAGGGCAGCGCCTCATTAGCACGGACCAATCGGAATTCACATCGGAACCACACCTTCTAGGTAACCGGCTAGAGTGAAGGTGCTTCTTTGGGTTACATTGAGAGTGGGAGGGTTGCAATGTAAAGGGACCAATTCCTGAAGGAACGATGAAGGACAGTGGAGAAAGAAGGCGGTATTACCTACCGTCAGCTAGACATTATAAACTCCAGCCTTTAAAAAAATTTTTTTGCCTGTTACCTAAGATTACCATTGGCTCTTTTTTATGTAGATTTCCCTTCACATTCGAAAAAGTATCCCTCCCTCGAGTTTAGGATTGAATGGTTGCTAAAAAATAATTCCTCGTTTGGAGCGCTCCCCCTAAGGGACTATTTTTGGATAGGCCAAATCCCTGAAAAAATAAGCCTCTCTTCTAGGTGTGGCCGTGGGGCATTGATAAATAAACTCTGTGCCTTTTAAAACTCTCCTCTGCCCTGACCACATCAATTAGCCAGTTGCTCATCGACCCTGCCTTACTTTAAGATATGTTCAGCCTCCGGGAGCCACCAAGTGTTGCTTGCAGACATCATTGCTTTGGCTGTTTACAAAGAGAGCCACCCCTTTTTGTAATTGTCCCCACCTCTATGGAGAGCCATTGGCTGGGTAGAAAGGGGCGCCACCCCTCTATTCCCTCCCCCTCCGGGAATCCGCTGAAGTGAGCAAAATCCCAGAGAAGCAGCGGTGTCCGCAGACTTCCACTCGGAGCAGAGATGGGGAGTAAAGGTGGGCTTGCGGGACGGTTTGGGTTGGGGGCTGGGGAACAGCGGAAAGGAATCTGGATTCGCTATAGCCTTCAAATCTGGAGGGATGTTTCTTATTGGTCCCAGATTCTCTAGAGCTGCAGGCTGGGGCTGGGGGACTTTGGGGGTGTCTAGGGAGGGTGTGGAGGGAGCATGGGGTACCTTTTCCCCCAAGGCAGGCCTTTGGAGCCTAAGAGCAGGGAGGCCCCCTCCCCCCGTCTCAGGCCCAGGCGGCGCTGTCACTCAGTAGCTGGATGGGCCAGCACAGCTGCAGGGGAGGCCCCCTCCCCCCAGCGTGCCTAAACTTAGCCCCCGCCTCAGGCGACCCGGCTCCTCCCCCACCCACTGGCACCCGCATCGGGGAGACTGCGGGGGAAGGCCCTACTCGATGGGGTTGGGGGAGGCCCGCCCTAGTTAGATGCAGATGGAAGGATGTGTACAGGGAGGACACAGAATGAAAGGGAGTCAGACTCCGAGAAGAACTAGTCCGGATGGATGGGTCAGTTTGATTGGAATGAGGGTGAGAAGATGGAAAAGGTCCGGAAAGAAATGGAGGGTTCTGGGTTTCTGGTTAAGGGTCTAATGGAAAGGCTGATAAATCATATATGGGTGAGATGAAACATTGGAGGCCTGAGGTCATAGGTCAGCGCTCTGGTGAGGCTTGGGGGTGAGTTTAGGGGCTCAGAAAGAGGTCAGAACTGGGTCCTGGCCAGGTAGTTCAGCTGGTTAGAGCCAAGGTTGTGGGTTTGATCTCTGGTCAGGACACATAGAAGAGGCAGCCAATGAATGCATAAATGGGTAGAACAACAAACTGATGCTTCTTTCTCTATCAAATCATTAAAAAAAAAATTTTTTTTTTAAAAGAAAAAGGTACTCCCTGGCTGGTGTGGCTTAGTGGGCTGCACTGGCCTTCGAACCAAGGGGACCCTGGTTCGATTCCCAGTCAAGGCACATACCTGGGTTGAGGGCCAGCTCCCTAACTGGGCTCGCAGGAGAGGCCACCACACATTGATGTTTCTCTCTCCCTCTTTTTCTCCCTTCCTTCCCCTCTATCTAAAAATAAATAAATAAAAGCTTTAAAACAAAATTAAGCATTTAAAGAAAAAGGTCAGAAATTTGGGTTAGGACTTAGGAAGAAGGATGGTGTTATTAATACATTTAGGACTTAGAAAAATGTGTTGGTCAGTGTATCAAGGAAATATCACTTCACACCTATCAGGTTACCCAAGAATAAAAAGAACAGTAACACCCGCTACTGGGCAGGATGCTGGGAAATGATCACTCTCCTTTTGCTCATGGAAGTAAGAATTGTTAGTCTTGCTAGTAAACAATCTGAGAATATTTATGACATTCATAAATCTGTAACCCAGCCATTCCATCCCTGGGAGTTTATCTCCTTAGAAATTCTGGGAGATAAGAATATCTGTAGAAAGCTAGTGCTTGCAACTACTTTGCGGAAATGAAGATATGAAATAAAATAAATGCTTCAGCAACAGATACATGATTGGATACAATGACTTACACTACAGAACATAATGGTGCTCTTAAAAAGAATGAATTAAGAGCTATTCCGGTTGACTAGCGGAGAATTCTAGGAGGGAAAGCAGAGTGAGATGTGTATGAAGCAGAAAAGTTGTTCCATTTTTCACAAATGATGATGAAATCTATGTCCATATATAATCTGTGGGTAGAAGTACAATAAGGAGACTTGCTAGATGGAAAACTTGGGTTTTCCAAGAGGAGAAGAGGGGGAGCAACAAGGAATAAAAGAAGACACTAATTTTAAAAATTAAATTAAATTAAATTTAAGGCCCTGGCTGGTGGCACAGTAAATAAGGTGCCAGCCTGCGAACCCAAAGGTCGCTGGTTCGATTCTCCAGTTGGGCACATAACCAGATTGCAAGCCAGGTCTCCAGCCAGGTCTGTAGCTGAAGGCAGGTGAAAGGCAACCATACATTGATGTCTCTCTCCCTCTGTACCTCTCTCCCTTCCCCTCTCTCTGGAAATAATAAATAAAATCTTTAAATATATATATATATTAAAAATTAAATTAAAAAAGAAGACACTGATACTTTGGAAACTGGGTGAAGGCTGAGACGGTGTGTCCTGGGATCATGGTTCAGTCCTGAGACAGGAAATGGGAGGTTAAGGGGTCAGCCAAGCCAGGTCCAAACCCCAGCCTGACTGCTTCTCTCCTCCACAGTGGCGGACCTGCTGTACTGGAAAGACACCAGGACATCAGGAGTGGTCTTCACAGGCCTCATGGTCACCCTGCTGTGCCTCCTGCACTTTAGCATCGTGTCCGTGGCCGCCCATGTGGCCCTGTTGCTGCTCTGTGGCACCATCTCTCTCAGGGTTTACCGAAAAGTGCTGCAGGCCGTGCACCGGGGGGACGGTGCCAACCCCTTCCAGTGAGAACCCCCAGCCCGTAACCCTGACCCTGTCCAGATCCCATTGCTGCCCCTACATCATGACCCATGACCTCAGATCAGGCACCAACTTCTCACCCTGTCCCTGACCCATCCTTTCTGACCCCAACCTGACCCTGGCCCTGACTTTAAACCATACTCTGACCTTTCACTTGCAACTTGAACCTCCGATCCTACCCTTTTATTCTGAATCTTTGATCCCATCTCCTAATCCTGACCTTGATCTTCGCCCTGTACTCCTGGCCTTCTCCCAAATCTCCATGTCTTGCCCTTTTCCCAGGCACACTTAGCCTGGGCCCCATCCACCCACTGAGTCACCTCATATCACTTTGTTCTCTCAGGGCCTATCTGGACATAGATCTGACCCTGACTCGGGAGCAGACAGAACGTTTGTCCCACCAGATTGCCTCCCAAGTGGTCTCTGCAGCCACCCAGCTGCGTCATTTTTTCCTGGTAGAAGACCTCGTGGACTCCCTGAAGGTGCTCTGAAGCTCCCATTCTCACCTGGGTTCCCAACATTCACCTTCCTGCTCCTGGGGGTGGGGGGAAGAGGGCCATTTCTGGCCCTAAGCACTTTATAGGCTCTGCTGACCCTGACCCTCACCCCCAGCTGGCCCTTCTCTTCTACATCTTGACCTTCGTGGGTGCCGTCTTCAATGGTTTGACTCTTCTCATTCTGGGTGAGCTGGGAAGGCTGTGGGGCGCTGGTGAGGAGGTGTGTCATTGGGTGGGTGGTGGACAGGGCTCGAGATGGAATTCGTAATCTCTTGGAAGGGCCTTGACCTTCATGTCTGTGCCCACAGGAGTGATTGGTTTATTCACCATCCCCCTGCTGTACCGGCAGCACCAGGTGAGTGTGACAGGCCTTCAGGTGGTCTGTCTGCCCCCCTGCCTCTGTAGCCAGGGTCCCATGGACAGATGTTCCAACCAAAGACAGGAGGATCAACCAGTGGTTCTTTCCCTGAAAGAATCAGGGTCTGACTGACACCTTCCCAGCCAGACACTGGTGGTCTGGCTGCTGTCCCTCAATGGAGCTAGATCCTAATTAATACGTTTTAATAGCCAAAGACAGGAGTCCCCTAACAGGGCCCGAATCTGACTGACATGCCCCAGCCCAAGGCAGGTAGACTAACTGATGCTCCATCCTGACAGTGCATCCAACGTCCGACGGACATGTCCTAGCTACAAAGAGACATCTTCTCTCCCTGACACAGCCTTAAGTGGAACAACACTCATCTAGCCAGAAACAAGCAAACAGATGAATGCCATCTCCTGTTGATACCACCAGAGACTGACAAACACATATTCCAGTTGCAGATAGTCAGCCAAACTGATGCCATCTATCCTTACGCAAAGTCTGGGTTTGATGGACACCATCACAGCCAACATAGGTGGACTGACAGCTCTCACTCCCGGAAACTGTCAGGGACTGACTTCTCAGTCAGAACCAGGGGTAGGCTATTGCCCAGAATGCTGACAGAACCAAGGCCTATCCAGAGACAGGCAGATGGACTGACAGTCCCTTCTACAGCATAGCTAAGAGCTTCATAGCACACGTCCTTATTAGAGAGATAGTTCTAACTCCTTCACGTGCTGCAATCATGGAGACCTCAAAGTCAGCTAATACTGTGAATCAAACTAGTATTTAGATTAATGACAGCCAACAACGATGCCTTCGACTTTCACTCTATCCCTAAACGTACGCACACATAACTCACCCAAACATGAACAGTCATGCCTAGGTAACAGACTCACCGTCAAATCCTTGTATGTCTGTCTACATTCCCTCACTCCCCACTTGGAGGGTGGCCCAACTGACTGGCACTTCAAGTTGAACTTCCGTCTTCCAGGGTATTTTATCAGGTTTAAAGTTGAAAGTGGATTGGTGGGCCACTCCCCGCACTTTGGAGTTGGAGGTGGGGGAGGAAACAGCCTTCAGAATGAACTAGGGAGAGGAACGCCCCCTGATCACAGCCTTCAGAATGAACTGGGGAGAGGAACGCCCCCTGATCTCCCCTTGATCTGTTCTTGATCTCTCCCCAGGCCCAGATAGACCAGTATGTGGGATTGGTGACCAATCAGTTGAGCCACATCAAAGCTAAGTAAGAGCATGAGGTGGAGGTGGATGAGCTGGGGAAGGGAGGAACTTGGGAACCCTCACCCCCATTCCCTATCCCTAAATTTCCTGGGGCTGAATTATTCCTTCTTAAAGTAGGTTGCCGGAGAATACCAACGCAGACCATTAGATGGAGGGAGGGCTGGCTTTGGACTAGTCCCCGCAACCAGCTTTCCCCTTAGTTCCCAGATACCCACCCAGCCTCTTGCTCCACCTGACTCGACCTCTTTTTCCGCAGGATCCAAGCTAAGATCCCAGGGACCGGAGCCCTTGCCTCGGCAGCAGCCACAGTCTCTGGATCCAAAGCCAAAGCCGAATGAAAGGGTGTCTCTGCCTGTGCGACGCCTGCCCCCACCCCCTGCACAGCCCTCTGTTCCCCTCGATCTCCCTTACATCCCCACTTTCTCCCCTCCTCACCCCTGGCCGTTTCCGGGTGCGCGTCTGGATCACTCACACCAGGGAGTTCGCGCAAATTGCCTAAGCGGCCAGGACTACATTTCCCAAGAGGCTCTGCTCTAAGAGTCCAGGGAAAACGAGGCATCTTGGCTAGGGTCCTGCTGGGACTTGTAGTTGCCTAGCTAGGGCACCCGCCCTGCACTTACGTGACCCCGCCGCTGGAGGCGCCTCGAGGGGTTGCTGTCTCCTGGACGCTACTGGGCCCACCGCCGGGGGCTTTGCATGGGGCCCAGGGGAGGCCTGAGCTTGGATTTACACTGTAATAAAGACTTCTGTGGAAAACCCAAGGCTTCCTGTTCTTCACGCCCCCTCCAGTTTTCACCTTCCTTCACGGAAAACTACTACAGCGATATTCAAGGAGGAACCTTCCCCATCTATGCGAAAGAAGCCCTCTCTACCATCTGCTTAGATTATGAAATGATCTGAGGTTGCTGAGAGATTGTCCACCCCAGGCCTAGCCAAGCCTTGGCAGCCACGTTCATTTCCAACGCAGGAATATCCTCTCTGCCCACAGCGTCACCTGGGCCTCTATTCCCTCGCCTCCCACATCTAATCAGCCAGGAGGCCATGTCTATTCTATCTCCCAAACTTCTCTCATCCACCCACTTGTTTCCATTTCAACTGTGCTGGGGGCAAATACCCGGACACATGGCTTCTCTCGGCCTCAGGTTCCAAAACTGTAACCTGAGGGAGGAAGAAAAAGGATACCAAAGTCTAAAGATTTACGGATGTGAATTTGAATCCCAGCTTTACTGACCTTGAACTAGTGCTTCCACCTCTTTTATTTTAAATTTTGCTTCCACCTCTTGAGGCCTTGGTTTCCTCAAATGAAAAAAGTGTGGCCGTCCTGGCTGGTGGCTCCGTGGATTGGCGCGGACCAACGAACCCAAAGGTCGCTGGTTCGATTCCCCAGTCGGGCATATAACCAGGTTGCAAGCCAGGTCTCCAGTCAGGTCCACAGCTGGAAGGCAGGTGAAAGGCAACCATACATTGATGTTTCTCTCCCTCTCTGCCTCTCTCCCTTCCCCTTTCTCTAAACACAAATAATAATAATAAATAACCATATCTACATGTAAAGCCCTTATCACATGGCCTGGCATATAATAAATGTCCAGCCCTGGCTGAGTGTCTCAGTAGATTGATTGCCAGTCAGTGAAACAAAAGGTGGTCTGTTGGATTCCCAGTCAGGCCACATACCTGGGTTGCAGGCCAGGTCTCCAGTTGAGAGCCTGCCGGAGATTCTTTGATCTCTGGCATATCTATGTTTATCTCTCTCTCTCCATCTCCCTCCCTCCCCTCCCTTTAAAAATAAATAAATAAAACCTTTAAAAAATAAATAAATGTCCATAAAACAGAAGTTGCTATTGTTATCTATGACATGCTTTTCCAAACCTCAATCCTTTCCTCACAACCTTCATGATCATTATGTCACCTGTTCTGCTATTTACCTAGTATTTTTCTTCAAACTGGCTTATTAAAAAGATAAAGTAAATGTCTTTTTAAAGCAAATATTACTTCACCACCAAGGAACTCAGTATCACTTGCCAGAAATGGAAGCTAACAGCATCAATAAACAAAATTATTAATATTTCAAATGTTTGTTATGCATCACCTAAAATTATCTCACTTGCTTCTAGCAACATGTTACATTTTAGGAGACAGATGACGTTACAGGAGTGGTAGTTACGGAAGAATTTGTATACAGGGGTTGCCTGGCCATTACATCTAACTAAAAGAAAGGGGCTTGGTGGGGGCATTTTTCTCAAACCTGGATTTGCTATGTAGAGACAATGTTTTAAATTTCCAAAGTAAAAAAAAAAAAAAAAAAAAAAGTAGCCCTGGCTGGTGTGGTTCCGTGGACAGGTGCTGGCCTGTGAACCCAAAGGTCGCTGGTTTGATTCCCAGTCAGGGCACATCACCAGGTGAAAAGCAATCATACATTGATGCTTCTCTCCCTTTCTTCCTTTCTCCCTGTCCTCTATGAAAATATTGAATAAAACTTTTTTTAAAAAAGTATAGGAAAAAAAAAAGTATAAGATGCTTTTATTCACACTTTCCATTAGGCAAAGAGTTTTTTTTTGTCCATATCAAAGAACGGAAGAGGAAGGACTGGTTGAAATTGTGGGTCCAGTAATAACTGAAGTCCCCAAACCCATCCTTGGTGTCCCCACCCTGACCCCCACCCCAGAGGCAGGAAAGAGGTTGTATATTGAAACAGCCTTTATTGGGCACCTCCTCGCTGCCTGGCCCTGTGCCTAACTTTTATACCTATGTGCTCATTACCATTCTTCCAGTGAAATCAGTTGTACCGGTCTTGTCTTCCAGATGGGGAAACTAAGGCTCAGAGAAGCATGGTAATAGTAGTCTCTTATTCATCCTACAAAAATTTACGAAGCATATACTACATGTTCAGCCTTCTTTAGGAACTAAGGATGCAGAAATGAACCAAAACAAAGTCCATATAAGCTCCAGGTCATGGAGCTTATATTCCAGTGGGAAGAGACAGACAGTAAGCAAATCGACATAAACTGTAGCAGCGTGATGGAGAAGAGGTCAGCAGGGTAAGGGGATAGAGTGACAGGACTGGCTATTTTAAACTGGGTGATCAGGGAAGGCCTCATTAAGTGGTGATATTCGAGCAGAGGCCAGAGTGAAGGGAGGCAGTGAGCCATGTGAACATGTGGAGGGAAGGAGATTCAGACAGGGGGATCAGCAAAAGGAATGGCCCTGAGAAGGGAGAACTCCTGGTGTGTGCAGTAGAAGATGTTTATACTAGGAGTCAAGTATATATGAGGAAAGAGTAGCGAATGGAGTCAGAGGAGTGAAAGGGGATAAATGATAGGGATTTATTTGTAAAGTTATGGTGATACCTTTGACTTTTACTCTGAGATGGGAGCCATGAAAAAGTTTCACGTGGGTGAATGACATTGTCAAAGGATCGCTGACTTCAGTTATAAAGGAATAACCTTCTGGGTAACAATAATTATGATGGCACGGGTTGGATTCCCCCAGGTGGGTGGGCTGCGTGAAGTACGGTACTGTTCGTTTCTCAGCCTCATTTTCCCCGGTTATAAAATGCAGGTACAGAAATTGATTTCTAGTGGCTAAACTTAATGGGGACAGAATTTTTGTTATACCCAGTACCTAGGACAGTGCCTGGGACTCAGCAGGCGCTCAATAAACATTTGAATGAACATAGGGCCCCGTAAATCCCTGAAGTTCCGTAAAAGAACAGCAGGTGTCGCACCAGCCCTATAACCGTCAGCCGGAGCCTCCTGTGGTTGATAGACTCTGGCAGGAACCCACCCACTCGAATATGAATTTTCCAGGGTACGGGCTTCCGAAGGCCGAATTATGAATCTCTTCTTTCGAGAAACTGATTTTTCACTTGGAAAAAGAGGCTCTGGCTTTTCAACAACTTCTGGAGAGTGGGCCAGGCTTCTGGAGCTTTTTCCCAGAATGCGCAGCGCTATGCAAATAACAGTTTCAAAAAGAGATGATTCCCCGTATGAAGAAAGATAATATTTTGGCAGGCTATCTACCATAATAAATTACTGGTAAAAATTTGTATATATTAAAATAAATCACCTCACAACCTGCCAAAATGAACAACCGTAACTCAAAAATGATAAAAGTTTTTGTCTTTATATACTTGAGTTGATGACAGGGTGTGTCGCCCGGATGATCCTCAGTGGTCTGGGGTGCAGGCTTCAAACCTGTAGCTGTCTAGCGACAGAGTGGTTCAATTCCACCTTTCGGGCGACAGGCAAAGTGTTACTCTTTCTTTTTCTCGCCCTCGAAAACTGGATTTGGAAATGAGGATTGTCGCCACAGCCTGGAGAGGTCGCTGCAGTCCTACGCAGCACAATTCACCCAAAGCATCGCGGGTCTCTTCCTGTGGTTACGTCTTTTCCGCGAACATCAAAGACAACTCCAAAAGATGAAGAAAAACTCATCTACCCTCTCAGTTCTAGGATATTTAATTTGAGAATTATATTGGAGTTCTCCCTTTCACTTAGTCACCCACTTAGTCATTTGAGCTCACTCACGCATTTAGTCACGCGCGCACTTTATTAACCAAATATATATTCATTTCTTCATTAATTTATTCACTTATTCAACAAGTATTTGCTTCATGCCCGGCCCTGCACTGGGCAGTGCTGGGACACAGCGGTGACGACGACCCTGACCCTGGCTTTATGGTACTCCCAGTCCAGTGGAGAAGACAAACATTAAACAACCATCGGTTATACATTTGATTCACAATTAGAAAGGTGATGACTACTTGGAAGGAAAATACACATCATATGAGACTATCAACTAAGGAGACCCGAGTTCAGGTGGGCTATCAGGGTAACATTGGAGCAGACACCTGAAGGATGAGGCAGGATTAGCCAGCAGCGGCAGAAATATTGGAGTCACAGTGGCTCCGATAATGGCGATGGGGATGGTGAAAATTGCACCTTTACTCTGCTAAGCACTCATACAGGAGCTCACTGACTCCTCACTGCAGGCTCATTCTACAGCGGAAGAAACTGAGGTTCAGAGACATGAACTTTCTTGCCCAAGGTCACCCTGCTTTTGGTGGGCCTCCAGCCTCAGGCGCTCAGACCTCTGCTCTGTGCAACTTACCATTTCCCTATGCTGTCTTTCCCAAGCCAGCTGCTCACCAAGTCCTGCCTCTTCTGCCTCCTAAATGACATATAGACTCTTCACTTTCTCTCTTCCACAGCCCTGACTCTCTTCCAAGAACCCCGCACTCTCCATTGTTCCCTCCCTAGCATCCTCTCTGGTCTCCATTCCCAGTCTTGCCCCTTTCTCTCCCAGCAACCCTTAACCTGAAGGCTAGAGGAGTCTCCCTAAAGCACAAAAACTCCTGTGCTTTCTGTGCTCAAAACCTGCCATGGCTTCACAATGCCCTCAAAAAAAGATCCAAACTCTTCGTATGGAACTGATGTCTACAAACTGTGGTCCCTGCTAACATCTTTCTCTGCACATTCAGTCCCAGCCACCACGAACCTCTAGTTTCTTCAACACATCAAACCTTCTCTCCACCCACAGCTCTTTGCACTCACTGTTTCGTCATCAGCTTCAGTCTTTTTCCATTCCCTTCCATATCTCCTATTTACCCCCCTCGGACTCAGCTCAGCTGTCTCCTTCTCCCAGAAGTCTTTCTTGACTCCCAGACCAAGTCAGATGCCTGCTCTGGGCTCCCCCAGGCCCATGGACTCTCCCAGTCCTGTCCACTTTGATCATCCCTGACAGTGTTCCCCACTGCCTTGTGAACTGGGAAGAAATAGCCTGGGCCTATCTCAGTCCCTGCATTGTTCACAGCACTGCCCAGCACAGGGCTGGGTACACAGTAGGTACTCAGCAAATATTAAAAATTAATTAATTAATTGATTAAGGGATTCCACCATGACAACTTCCCCTGCTTGTCCATTTAAGTTACTAGGCATTCAAATGACCTCTGGTCCATCACTTTCATTTCCAGAGTGCTTGCTGTTACACAATTAAGTGAGGGCTTGGATTTTGTGACAGGAAAGTCTCAGTTGTATCTTTTGACAAAGGGGCAATATTTCTTGTTTAGTCAATTTTGGATTGACCTTGGTATGTTCATAACCCAGCAGTAGGCATGCAAAAAGCAAGAGGAAACTCATCTTCATATTCATCATCATCCATATTTTTGTGGTTCATAGGGCTTCCAAAGCCCAACTCAAGCATTCTTTAGGAAGTCAGGATGTATACTTCCAGCTGTTATACCTGTGCAATTTTTGCTGGACCATCCCCAGAGCATACAGGATCCAACATGAGTTCCTCCCTCACAAGGAAACCCCCATGGCTCCCTAGCATTTCAGTACCACACACTTCACAGCTAATATTCTGCCTCCTTATTTGTTCTAGCAGGAGGCACAACCTGTGCATGTGGGAAGTCCTCCTGATTGTCTACCCTCCCTCCACCCTGCTGTAGGCTGATTCACTAGTAGGAGTTCCAGCATGTACGTATGTGTGTATAGCCTCCACAGCAATCTAATCTCACTCCCTCCTGTAGAAAAGGAGGGAGGTGATGAATGTCAGGAGAAAATAGATCATGAGGCTTGGCAGGTAAATTTTTAAGAGCTATTTATTGGCGACAGTGCAGAACCATGGGGGGAGAGTAGTGGCCCAGTATCAGCCAGTCCCAACCCCCTAGGGTCAGGTGCAAAATACAAAAAGAGAATCACAAATACAGAACAGGGTATGGGAATTCAATAAATCATGGTCTGCAGAGCAGGCCTTGCTCACAGTCTCACACTTGCACCCAGAATTCTCAAAGATACAGATTGTAAGTCTAGTTTCCCTCAGAGTTGCTCACAAAAATAAAAATCTCATGTCCCAAATGGACCCAAAGTCAGAAGGCAGCTAGCTGGACAATCAGGGACAGTCAGAAAGAAGATAAATGAAAATGTCCGAGAAACACAGGCAGGGAAAAGACCGAGAGGGAGAGACCCTTGGGAAAGGGACAGCCAGAGACTGCCAGAAACAACCTGATGGGCTGAAATAGTCAGAAAAGACACAGCTCGAGACAGGCTGATAGAGACAGCTGGACAGAGGAGGGCTGCCTCCAAATTTCCAGAAGCAGTTTCCAATTCAAGGGCATGGCTTTGGGGGCCAAAGTGACCGAGGCCGAGGTTGCAGAAGCGCTCACACACTCACACGCACGCACGCGCGCACACACACATACACCCATATATAATATATTTATTTATATATAATAGATAGTGCTATTCAGAAATCAGGAAAGGGATAAATAGCTATGGGAGGGGTCTGAGTTCAGGGCAGGAGGTGCAGGACCGGGGACACGTGGAATGTTCTCCATGCAGCACGAGGGCGGCCTGGTCCACCCGATTTTTAAAAATATCATTTAGCCTCACAATGAAATTCTCAGAAGGTGAAGCACAAGGAAGGATGGGTTAGGGGAGCCGAAACAAGATTTGGGACTAGGAAGAGTGGGGAGAGGAAGCTGGAATCATGGGAGCCCAGCCCCTTCGAGTTCACCAGGCCAAAAACATTAGGGGTTGGGGGCCAAAGCCTCAGCCTTTAAATCTTCTCCAGAAAAATACCGGTCTCCCTGGCAAACTCCCTTTCTACAAAGATTGTGGGAGAGCCGGGGGCAGGGAGAAACTGGCGTCCTAGGCCGGGGTAGGGTGACAGGCCTTAAAGAAAAAGGCCAGGTCTGGAGGCTGGGGGTCCTGAGGAGAGAGGCCACGCGGGGAGATAACTGTCACACTCACACCCCACCTCACACCTGTCATCCCCTTGAGTCTCACTGTTGAGGGTAGGAAAGGGGCAGGTGGGGGGAAGAGAAACCAAGGTAAGGCTTTGGGGAGTGGGAGATGTACAATCCCTCGGGAAGGGTTCTGTCCCCCTGGGCTCTCCCCCGCTTCCCCCCACAATCGGCCAACTCATTTCACAGTATAAACACTCCAGCAGGACCGGCATCACAGCGCCCCCTGCTGCCTGAATCAGAGAGGCCCAACAAGGAAGGCCAGGAGGGGAGGATGTGGAGAGGGGGGTGCGGCTTGGAATAATACTGTAATCAGACAGGAGGGCTGGGGCTGAAGACGGGGGACCCTTAGGAGGTGAGAAATCCAACCAGAGCTGGTTTCTCTGGGAGGGAGCGGCTGGGCAGTCAGAGAGGGAGGTTCACATTTCAGACTCAGTCTGGGGTGGGGATCGTGGGGTCGGGGGCCATCAACTTCCCTCTAAAGGGGAGCTCAATTCAGAGGACGGGCTAACCACATGGAAATGTTGGCGGAAGAAGCTCAAGCCGGCAGAGCACAGAGAGCCAGCCTAATCACTTCCCACAAGCATAGGTGTGGGAGACGCAGGGGGTGGTTCTGGGGCACTTCCTTGTTGGGCCTCTCTGGAAAGAACTCCAGCCCACCCCCTCAGTCCACCTCCGGCACCCTTTTCCCTCCAGCCCACACGTGGGCATCACCCCCACCCCGTCATTCCCAGAGATTAGGTTGAAGTGAGAGGACCAACAGGTAGCTGGGGGCGTCCATCCCCTGCCCACCCCCTGTCCCAAAGTCACCAGCTTTCTGGCCTCGCCGGGCCACAGAAACAAGAGGCAGCACAAAACACAAGGCCCCCCTGTCCGTTGGCAGTGGCTGCAGAGAGTCAAGCAGCAAGGGCAGGAAAGCCACACACCCGCTTAGTCTCGTCCCCTCTCTGTCCTCCTTCCTCCTCCTCTTCCAAATCTCTCTCCCTCGTGTGTTTGTTAGTTTTGTGTCTAAAGAGTTCACAGAGCAAGAAGGGAGGGCGAGTTCAGGGGGTCGGAAGGCTGGTCGCTGCCGCTGGTGCGATGGGCGCTGGCGAACGCGGAGACCTCCGGGCAGGTGAGGACAAACGAAGAAGTGTACGAAGGGTTAACAACGGGGAAGGGGTCGCCGAGGACTTGAACTTCACTGTGTGTAAAGAGAGAAGCTGTCAGGTTGGGGGGTGCGTCTTGGCTGGTCTGGAAGGGCAGGGGCGGTGGTGGCGGGGGCGGCAGCAGCCAGCTGAAACCATCTTCCTTAGTGGATGCTGACCCCGGCAAATCTCTCACCTCCGCCAGCGGGCCAGGCCCCGGCCCCTCTTCATAGGGGATCTTGCAGCCCGGTTTGTGGGCCACCAGCACAAACTCCAGACGCTCCTTCTCCTTTTGGAGCTCGGCGATCTCCGACTCCAGCTCCGCCTTTTCTTCCTCCAGCTGATCTGTCTCCTGGAACCCCCGTGGCCAGGTCATGGAGAAGACGGAGGAAGGAAAAGAAGACTTTCAGCGACTTGCCTTTTAGGAGCCTCAGTTTTCCCACCTGCCTAGTGGACGGCTGGGAAGTGGCCAGGCGCACATGGAAGTCTCTGGTTGTAGCAGGCACTCAGAGGTTTGTTGAATGACTGAACGAGTGTGATGTTTTTAAATGCCACCTCTGTTGCCCATTCCCCTCTGTCTCCCAGGGAAGAGAACAGGTGGCAAAGGAAAGTACAGAATCTCTCAGAGTTCCTCTAGGAGCAGCCCTGCACATTGCAAGTCTGAACTAGGAAACCTCGGACTGAGAAGGGATGGAAAAGGGGAGGGGACATGGGTGGATGTCATCAGCCCACAGCCTAAGAACTATGGGAGGGGTGGTGGGAAATTGACATAGGATAAGAGGAGTTCATTTCATAGACTTTCTCAAGTCTATGAAAAAAAGCTAGAAGACACCTGGAAGATTCCATGAAGGATGGAAGAGATGGGGAAACTGAGGCAAAATAGGTTATTGCTTGCCCAAGACTGAAAGGGAGAAATGCCTGGAGCTCCCCACCATCAAAGGTCCCTCATCTGTCTCGTTAGGGAGAAGTGAAGACCAGGAGAATGCTATGTGTGTGTGTTGGGGAAGGGGGTGGTCATACACCTAGGCAGGGTGGCCAGGGACTGACATGAGTATGTGAGGTTCTGTGTGTGGGCACAGGGCTATCCTATATGGCCACACCTGTACCTAGTTCTATTTGTGGAACCCCTGGTTCTAAGCCCTGGATAAAGGCACAGTTTGGGCAGATGATGGAGGATGGGGAAAGAGAGACCTCCTTCAGCATACCCTCACCCCACCCACCCCAGGGACCATCCTCACCGCCTGGAGTCGGTCAGTCAGCTCCCTCCTACGGTTCCTACACTTAGCTGCTGCCAGTTTGTTTCTTTCCCGGCGAACCCTTCGTTTCTCCTCCTCCTCCGGGGTAAGCTGAGTAGGGGAGACAGAGGCCATGAGGTTGGGGAACGTGGTGCATCTCCTCCATCCATCCTGATTCTCCCCTTCTTCCAGAAGCCAGAGAAGGACCCTCTAGTCCTTACCAACTGTGGCAAGAACTATAGGGTTCCTGCAGTGCTGAGGTCTTTCTTAGTGGTCCCTCTGCCCAGTAGTGAGAAAGTTCCTGCCTCTTTTGTCTCCTTCCCCCCAGATGAAGTTCTGATGCCTCTTACTCACCGTCTCCTCCCGGGGTCTTCTAGGCCGGGCTCGGGCCGGGCGGGCAGGCCCAGGTCCACTGGTAGTTCCACTGGTGGAAGGTCCGCCACTGCCACTAGCTCCACCACTGCTGTAGCCACTTATGCCTGGCGTGGAGTAACTGGTTCCAGGCATGTCATAGGGGTCGACTGCTGGAGGCTGGGAGGCCAGTGGCTGCCCCTGGGACTGGGCCATAGAAGAGATGAGGGTGGGTTGCACGAGCCACTGGAGGTCCTGGCTGGTTGTGATCGCGGTGACCGTGGGCACGAAGGAACCGGGCATTTCCCCAAGACCGGCGCACTCCTACGGGGTGACACATACACACACAGGCGTATACACACAAACAAAGACACCGACACACACGCACCCAGCACACATATACACACCGACCCTGTGAGTGAGCACAGGGTGAGCAGGTGTGGATGTGTGTGTCACAGGCAAAAAGCCACAACACCCACCCTTCCACTACACCGTGACGCAGTGGTTAATGAGAGGATCTCTGCTCAACTGGCTTCTACCTCCTCCTTCTTCCTCGGGGAAAGGTTGCACGGTTCCAGCGGGTGGTGAATCACACCCCGAGTTGGTGACTCTTAGGTGTGGGGGGTGGGGAGGAGGCTGGACACAGCCGGTGACAAAACTCCCGGGACCGAGTCACAGCCACACACACAGCCACAACACCCCACCCCCACCCCAGAGGCAAGGGGAGGGAGAGGGAGAGGCCTTAGGCCAAGCCTTCCTCTACACTCACAAACATACACACACCCCTCTCAGCGAGGGGGTGAGCCATTGGAGGGTCCATGAGAACCCCCATGCAGGGGCGGGGGTCCCAGTTAAAAAGGTGTTGGGAGATGGGCCTAGGAGTTTAGAACAACGTTTCAAGTAATTGCCTCTTCCCAGAGTGAGGCTGACAGTGGTAGGTTACGGTGGACGAACAGGTAAGGGAAAGGGACGACTCCGGCTCCCTCAGACTGACGCGGAGGGGGAATGGTGTGGATCCTGAGCCCCCAAACCCAAGCAGCGCTCATCTCCCCCATCCCCAAATGGAATCCTGGAACCACCGCTCATAACGCTGAACTACTCTCCCAGGGGGCGTGGTGAGGGATGGGCTGGCCCGCTGGCCAATCAGCATTCTGAAAACCCACAAGGGGCGGGGCTCCCTGAGACCACCTGGCTACTAGAGTTGGCGGTTCTGGTCCTCTCTTTGAACACTTCGGAGGGACTGGGCATCGGCGCAGAGGGAAAGGGAGCGTGTCTCTGTGCCTAGAGAAGAGGGTGACGGTCACAGTGTCCCCCGGGGAAACCCCGGTCCACAAACGGCCATTTCCTGCCCCTGAGAACGGAGCGGCCCGATCTTCGCGGACCCATTCTGTTGCTCCTGTCATGACAGGAATACTTTCGATCTGCCCCTAGAGACCCATAAAAAAGACCCTAGTGCCGAGGAAGCACGGATTCCAGGGACACAGCGGGGGAAGGGAAATGCGCCCTACAAATAGGAAGGGAAAGTTGATTGGCTAAAGCCCGCGGCACGGCGACCAATCGGAACACCAGGCTGCGCCCTCCATAGCAACGTAGCCCCGGCGTTCCAAAATAGAACGTTCCCGGGACGTCAGGGGCGGGGCGGACGAAGGGGGCGCCGTGCGCTGTGCGTGCCCCGCGTCAGACGGAGGGTTCCAGCACGTCAGCCGTTACGCACGGGTCCCCCGTTACGTCTCCGCGCAGGAGGCGGAGGCAGCGCAGCCGAGATTTCGAGGCCCACCTTCCCACTGGATGGAGAGTTAGCCGGCGCCGGAGTGGGCGCTCCAGTGGAAGAGGTAAAGGCAGGGGGCTACTGGAAGCTTCCCCGGGATTTCCCCCACCTGCCTAAACGCGATAGCTTCAGGTTGGGGACCTGGGTCCGGGACAGTCCCGGAACCAGCCGAAAGTTCTCAGTCCCGCTATCGCATACACATTGCGCTGAACGGCACATTCCCCTCACCTTTAAAGCTTACCCCTCTGCGTTCCCTTCCTGCGCTTAAGTCACGACCAGTTGCCAACAAGTCCCGACTGCAGTTTGCAAAGTGCGCTGTGAGCCTATGCCCTCGCAAATCCTTGGTTTTGACGCGTCTCTATTGGGGAGGGGGGGTTGCTCGTTCCACCCTTGACTTAAACATTTAAACCCCGCAACTTACCTGGGAGGCGGCGGCGGTGGGTGGACTGCCGAAGGAGTCCACCGAAGACAGATACTGAGACTCGGCAGAGGGTGAGGAGCTGCACCGGGAGCCGGAGTCGTAGTCTCCGGGGAAAGCCTGAAACATTTCCCTGGGCACAGGGGGGGCCCTGTGACCACGCTGAGGTCTCCGGGAAGCCAAGGCTATGGCCGGGTGAGAGAAGAAAGATGCGAGTCTGGGATGAGCCGAGCGCGTCCCTCAAGTGCGCTGTCCGGGCAAATTCGGGGTGGGGGCAGCGTCCCGCTCCAACAGTGGCAAAGTTTCTGTGCAATTCCTTTGCGGCGCCCAGGTCCCCACAAGATGCCGCTGTGCCTCCTGAAAGCCCAGGCTCCGCAGGACCCAGGAGCGTGGCCGGGGTAGCGGGGATCGCTCCCCCAGAGGCGGAAAGCGCTGTCCTGCTGTACAGAAAATGCTTCAGGTGCCGTCTCCTCCACGCGTCCGGCGGGTCCCACGGAGGTAAAGAAGTAATAAAAAGGACGAAAAAAGAAAGCGGGTCCTCCAAAAGAAAATGTAGAATTATCTAGAAGAATCCTTCCAAAAACTTTCTCTCCGGAAAAAATAATAAACCAAATTCCACAGCCCCCAAAAACCACAACAATAAAGTCCCCAAGTCTCAGCTCCGCGTGTCCCCGCAGTGGCCGTAGCTCTCAGTCTTATGAATGAACCCCAAAGCCGCCAGCCTGTATTTATATGCCTGGACCCGCCTCTTTGCTTTCGTCACCCGTCCCGCGCTCAGAAAACTTCCCCAGATCTCCGGCCCAACTGAACTAAACACCTTGTCGCCCGGCAAGGGGTCTGCCCTAGCCTCGATCTGGTCACCTGCATCACCTTTGTAGCCCCTGGGGTCTCGGGGGCTGCGTTCCAATGCACTCAGCAGGAGGGGATCCCGGCCCCGTGTTCCCCCAGTTCCTGTGACGCAATTAGCCATATAAGGAGCTCGGCCGGCGAGGCTGAGTGTTTGTTTGGTAACCTAGCAATTACGTCAGAGGGAATCCCTCGCTCTCCGCTGCGCCACCCCTCGCGCTTGCGGAACCCGCCCGCGCCTGCGCAGTGCAGCGTCGCCGGAGGAGCTGGTATTAATAGGTTCCTAGGTTAGCCCGCGAAGGTTTCAGGAAGGACCCCTGCCCGTGAGATCCCAGCTAGAGGGTTCTCTTCCCCTCTGGAAGCAACCACACACACACACACACACACGCACTTTCCTGGTGCTGCAGCGTCCCCACTCGAGAGGAAGGCCAGATCTCCAAAAGGAGATCCTGCCTAGGGTGCTGTAGTAACTTAAGTGGAGAAACTGAGTCTCCAGCCGGGTGGAAGGGGCTGGGGTTATCCAGATCAAAGTGGAGATGGGGTGGAGTCTACGTGGAGTTTCTGCCCCGACCAGCTATGAGCTTGGGAAATGTTTTCCCTCTTTGAGCTTCAGCTTCAGTTTTCCTAGCTTTGATAAAGGATGTGAGTCTTGGACCCTACTGGCCCCCGCCAGGTCCAAAGTTTGGGAGGTACGAAGGTTTGGATGGGACAACTAATGAAACTTAAAGTGAAACGTCCCTGCTAATTGTGTTGGTAACCTCTTGTCGCTTTATTAATCCACAGACAGTAAGAATGTGTATGTGGGGCGGGGGTAATAAATAATAATAATATAATAATAATAATAATAGATGCCATGTATTTAATAATAGCCAAGTGGTAGCTCCTATACAAAGCATTTCAATACAAGATTTGTAATCCTTAAAACAACTTTCGAAGGTTTAAGGAGGAAGATCTTCATTTTATAAAAAAGGAAGAGGATGCTGGAAGGGGTTAAGTGATTTGGCCAAGGTCTCATAGAAAGACAGACTCAAAACTGTCAAATTCCAGAGCTCCTACTCTATTTCTGAGAGCTGCTCGATTCGGTGAAATTCCCTGAAAACGCTGGGTGTTGGGAGTGTTTAAGTGGCAGTGGTGAGAATAGTATTTTCCAGGCGTCTGGAGCTACAGGCCTTGCAAACCCACCGCTGTCTGCCTGCCCACAGTGTGCACTCAGGCAAGCCAGGCTCAGAGCTGCTTGCTGAAGCCGTCCAGTTTGAGTGCCTAATCTGGGTATTTTGGAAGCCACAGGGCAACTCTTTTTTTTTTCCAGACAGCGAGAGAGGGGAAGGGCAAGAGGGAGAGAGATTGACATCAATGTATGGTTGCCTTTCACCTGCCTCCAGCCACAGACCTGGCTGGAGACCTGGCTTGCAACCTGGTTATGTGCCCTGACTAGGGAATAGAACTAGTGACCTTTGGGTTCCCAGGCTGGCGCTTTATCCACTGTGCCACCAGCCAGGGTCACAGGCCAACTCTTAAGCACCCACTGGAAAGGGTCCTGCAGCTGCTTCACAAATCTCAGAGATCCTGGCACTTCCCTCCAAGTGCAGAGCCTGGCCCAGTCGTCCTGGGCACAAAGGGAGAATCACTTTAAAATTGTTGAATCCCAAAGGCCCAAGAAGGGGGGTGGGTCTGGCTTAGGATCACACAGCACATCTGAGGCAGAGCAGGAGGGGGGTAGCTCCTGACTCCCAAGAGGGTCCTGATTCTCTGCCTCAATAGTTGGGAGGGGGTAGGGAGATGTGGAGGGCCGGAGGGACACGGGAGGTCATGTGGGAAGGTGGAGGTTTTCAGACCAAAGCCCAGCCTCAAGACTGCCCTCTGCCTCGTTTCCCCACGCCTCCTCTGTCTGCTGCCAGTTTGGGAGTAGGGACAGGGACTAGGAGATGACACACCAACCACCAGCAGTCAGTGACTCGGCCCCGGCATCAGACAGGGAGTGACCCCTTATTTCCCTGTCCTGCCCAAGCCCCTTATCTGCCCTCCCACAGAATAAAGGAGACACTCAAATACCTAGCCTGGCTCTCCAAAGACTGTCACCCCAACCCATGTGGCTCACAAAGCCACTGGTATATTCCCCCAAGATCACACTCACTCGCAATCAGCAGCACACACAGCCACATGGAGAAACAGCTTCGCACATACTTGCACATAGAAACATACCATCACATGGTTACCAGCACACATGACACACACGACAGGTACACCTTCACTACAGGTGCCCATGGATAGTCTTCGCACAATAGTAACAACGAATGCTTATATTTATTTAACCTCCTATGGGGTAGGAATTACAATTTTACAGGCAAAGAGAGTTGAAGTCACTTGCCTAGAGTCGCGCAGAGAATGAGTGGCAGAGCTGGGACAAGAATACAGCACGGAGGCTTCAGAGGCTGCGATTTCAATTATTGTTAAGTGAGTTATGTGTGTCCATAGAGGCACCCACAGGTAGCCACACTCATGGAAACACAGTGGGGGCACTTGCCCCCCAACAGATAGACCCGGAAGCTCAGCAAACTGAGCTTCCATTCTGGCCCCACCAGTTAGTGGCTGGGTGAACTCGAGCTATTTCTGATTGGAGCCTGTTTCCTCACCTGGGAATGAGGACAGAATAGCGTCCCACTCATGGGGCTGGTGAGAGGATTATAGGAACATCAGTAAAGCGCCTCGAACATGCCTGGCACATAGTAGGGACTTGTTTGGTTATCACAACAAAGCCACCCTGCCCTGGCCAGCGTGGCTGGGTTGGATGGAGCATTGTACCCTCGAACCGAAAAGTTATGAGTTTGATTCCCAGTCAGGGCACATGCCTGGACTGCGGGTTCTGTCTCTCATATTGTTATTTCTCTTCCTCTCTTTCTCTCTCCCTCTCTTCCCTTCTCTCTAAAACCAATAAGTATTACAACTTTCACAGGCCCCGGGCACTTATACCTTCGTAGGCCTTTTCCTCAAAACAAAACAAAAAAATCCTTAAAATTATATTTCATGACTGCATTGGTATAAAGATGAATAACATTATATATTAAGAGATTTTTTTCTCTTAATTATAGGGCCCTATAATTGTCATGGACCCTAACACTGTGGCAACTGTATCTAAAGGAAAAGTTAGTTCTGGAGACTCTCTCTCTCTTGCTCACACACACACACACACACACACACACATACAAGCATGCACGCCCACCCACAGAGCGCATGGGGTGGGCAAAACAAGTCTTGGGAGGCTTCCAGGAGGAGGAGGACTTGAGTACAAGAGAGAGAGCAGGAGCCCTGGCTGGCTCCTGAGGACTTGGCTCTGCCTGGGAGCAGGCAGGGAGAACCCTGAGCCTTCTGCCCCCACAGGTGAGGGGGGTGGCAGTGCTCACTCTGCTTGCTCAGCACATCCTGTAAACAGCCCCGGGCCAACTCTGCTGCAGGCAGGCCTCAGCACGTCCGTCCTCCCACCCTTCCTTTGGCAAATCCCTGCTACCCTGTTTTTCATCTTCCCCAACCAGAAAGCAAGAAGATTGGATGACAGTGGGCTCTGAAATTTAATAATAAAAATGAAGAGGAGGAGGAGCTTCTGAAAGCCAACGCTTAGGAAGCTGTGCTCAGTGCTTTCACATACACTGTGTCAGTTAATTCTCATGCCACACCAGCCCCATAAATAGGCTGTTATGATCCCCATTGTACAGAGCAGGGAACTGGGGCACAAAGAGTTTAAGCCCCAGAGCGGTGCTTCTCAGCTGTAAGTATCACGCTTACCTGGGGATCTGGATCCACTGCAGACCTGGTGCAGTATGTTGTGTTTTCCAAAAGCCTCCAGATGATCGCTTTGGCTCCAAAAAAAGGTCTAGGAGCCTTTCTAAGGCATGAGAGGAGGGGGTGTGTGAGTTTGTGTCCTGCTGTCCTGACTATGACCTGCATGAGGTCAGAACCAGGCTGGTTAGTACTAACTGCTGGCTCCTCACTGGGCGGCATTGAATAGTGAGTGTTCTGGCCAGCTCCCCATGGGAGCAATCCTGGAGGCCTCCTGGGGTGGGTGTCTGTAGGAGTGTCAGGAGAGCGGGGTGGTTCAGATTGGAGACTCTTAGTCTGGCCCTCCCAACACCCAGCTTTCTGCATTGAAACTCCCCACTGGCCAAGGGCCGTGGCATGACCACCCCAGTCTCACCTCTCCTCACTCCTCTTTGGCGTTCCAGATGCCTTTATCATCAGGCCTTTGTACATCTGCCTGGAACACTCTTCCTTTCACTGCTGGCTCAAGCTCTCTTCCTCCAGGTCTCAGCTCCTATATCCCCTCCTCCAAAAGCCCCTTGATCCCCAGGCTGGGGCAGTTCCCCACCCCCCAGAGTACCCCTCCTAGCACTGCCTATCTGAATTCATCATCATCGTCCGGGGATGGGTCTGTCTCCCCCAATATGCTGAGGCTGTCCTGGTCAATGCCATGTCCATAGTGCAGTGATGGGCACCCTGTAGGTGCTCAATAAATATGTGTTGGTTAAATGAATCTTCATTCACTCATTTATACTTTTATAAACTCAGACAGACTGTCTCAAACAGGACTATCTGGACCTCTCTGTTCCTTTGCCATCACATTTGATTCATGGGGAAAGGTGTTATAGACTAGTCCACAGGCAGGGAGGTGGTACATGGATGTTGGGGCC
Organism: Noctilio leporinus; assembly: GCA_004026585.1. Lineage (NCBI taxonomy): Eukaryota > Metazoa > Chordata > Mammalia > Chiroptera > Noctilionidae > Noctilio > Noctilio leporinus. The sequence goes on from PVIW01005710.1 coordinate 63,676, forward strand.
TTGCTCCAGGTGTTGAGGAACATGCTGCCTCCCTGCCTGTTTCCAAGGACATGAGCTGAGCTGGTGGCCCAGGGTCTTCCCAGGGGTGGAGTGACATGGGAAAGACATATTTGTCAGGGGTGGGAAGAAGGAGGCTTGGTTTAGAGTCCAAACCAGGGAGACAGAAAGTCAGATGCAAACACCGATTTACACTCATACACCTTTCACATTTGTCTACACCAACACACAGATAACTAAGTGAACACTCAATCACACACACAAAGCTAAACACACACCATTGTACTTATCCATCACAGGGGTACACCCACACCAAACCACACATATACTGACAGGCACACACCTTTGTCCGCACAGACACACAGCTGGCAGAGCCAGGCACCCCCGAGGTCACAGACCCCCAGAGCTGCAGACTTCTAGAATTTCTTAGGTATCCACATTTGTGCAGAGGTCCACACTCAGTCACACGGGGACAAAGAACCTTCACAGAGTTGCTCAGTTCAGTGACACTGGAGCAAGCCTGGAGGTGGGTCTGGTCAACCGTAACAAGTCCTGAAAAAAATTTAGATAAGGAGGAATTCCCCAAGGGCACTCTTTCCCTAATGTGGACATGCAGGACCAAAGAAGTAGAGGCAGGAGGGACTGTGGGAAGCTAAAATAAAGAACCAGAGCAAGGTGGTGAGGACAACTGTTTTGGAGACCTTTCTGGCTGGAATTAGGATAAAAAAAATACGGGTCGTGTTAACAACATAGCTGAGAGTCATTTGCAACAACCATGTGTCAGGTGCTACATGATACAGATCTCTATTTCTTGTTTAACCTCTCCAATAACACTACCTATAAGGAGGGCTCTAGCTCTGTGATCCTGGGCAAGTAACTTCCCTGAGCCTCAATTCCCTCATCTGTAAAGTGGGAATAATAACAGCATCTCCCTTGTTGAATTTTTTGTTTGTTTGTTCCTTGGTTTTGATTTTTTTTTTTTTTTTGAGGAATAATGAGTTTTATGTGTAAAATGCCTTGAACAATGCCTGCCAGAAAGTATGTCCCCTCTGAGTGTAAGTTATGACAGCAGCAATGATTTCTATTGTCCCCACACAACAGATAAGGACAAGGAGGCCAGAGGCCCGCCCAAGCAGCAGATAAGGACACCGAAGCCCTAGCTCTTAGGGAATCTGCCCAACCTGCAGGCTGGTAAGGAGTGTGGCCCGGGGGGCCAACCCAGGCTGCGAGGCAAAAGAGTCCTGGGGGGACGGAGGCAGGGCCTTCCCACTCCCGGGTTCTGGGTGTGCATGTTTCGTGCTTGCGTTTGCGCCCTGCATGGTGATTCCCTGGTTCCCCGACCCCGTGGTTCCCTGCGCAATAGCACAGACTCCGGCGGGTCATCCAGCCGCCACCCGCAACCCACAGCCTCCCGGTCACACTCACAAGGACTTCCTCCTCTCTGCCACGGGCCTCCCCACAGGCTCTCCTGCCCACACTGTCCTTGCAGGCGCCTGCAGCTGGTGGTCTCGGTTCCTGACTCAGACCCCCTGCCCCCTCACTGACCCCAGCGCGGCCCGCTCAGCCCCCGCAGCCAGACGGCCACGCGGGGGTGTGTTGGGGGGAGGTCACAGCAGGCCACGTGCCCGCACTCCCTGTGGCTGAATTGTGCTTGTGATTCAGTCCGCTTGTCTGGGCCTCCGGGGGTGCCCTGACCCGATGATGTCAGCGGCCAGGTATGCGGCCGGGGTTTCTCCGAGGTGACTCAGGCGCCTGCGCTACCCTCTCTGTCCTGCAGACACTCTTGGCGTGAGCCCAGGGCAGGCAGCAGCCTGGCCGCCTGACGGCTCGCCTGCTCCCTTCCCGGGCCCCTCCACGCCCTCCGCAGCCCTGAACTGTGGGAACAGAGGGCTGGGGGACAGGCAGAGGCTAGGGCCCCATGCCAGCTCTGGTAGGCCCTTCTCCCCACCTGTCCCCAAGCCCAGAACTCACAGGTGGCTATGGGAGGAAATGCATTCATTCGTTTATTCATTCAATCAACTATTCACATTTACTGGGCATCTCCTCTGTGTCAGGCACTCTAGGCACTGGGGACAGAGCTGGGAACAAGGCAGAAATTCCTCAGAAAGACGCATCAGAGCCTGTTCACGGTGTATTATCATTGCTATTGTTACCCGCACCTCAAATCCCACCAGCCTGCAAAACGCACACTGGTTTCTGCCAGGCCAGGCAGCTCCCCAAACAGTTCCAGTGTCTTTTCATCCTTATTGCCCCTAACAGGACAGTCCTTGCAGGGAGGTAGTCCTTCCTAGAATCTGACCTTCAGCCAGCCTACTTCAGCAGGTACTGTTTCTTTTCTTTTTGACTTTCTGCATCTCCAGTCCCGTGGAATTATTTGAATCTCCCTCCACCCCCAAACGCCACCCTGTCTGCCTTCCCCAGGCCCTGAGCAGCACAGTGATGATCCTCCCTGGGGCTTGAATGCTCACTGCATGCTTACACCAGGGTCAAGACTTCCATACATGGCTTCATTTGGTCACATGTCTGTCATCATGCCCATTTAATAGAATGGAACTGAGACCTAGCAGTATTTTAGTCCTCACTAGCTCAGGACCACACAGCTAACACCTGAATCCGTAACTTGAGCTCTGGATTCATGCATACAGGGCATACGAAGGGGAAGTAAGAATACTTCTGACAATTAAAACTGGGGTTTTGTAATGGTTTATTTTGTGCCAGGCACTTCTAAATGCTCTCTACATAAACTCATTTAGTCCCCTTAACATTCCCACAAGCGGCTACAATTATCCCCATTTAACAGATGAGAAAACTGAGGTACGGAGAACCTGATGCTAATACAGAAAGAACCACACAATTCAAGTCCCCAAATATTGACTGAAGCTCTGTAATGTGTCACAGCAAGGAAGGAACTGAAATGAGAGCTACACAGATAGACACAGCTATTGTGGCTTTCCTGTGCTTAGACCTACAAAAGACCATCAACTAGAAACACAGCCAACAGCCCTGGCTGGCGACTCAGTGGATTGAGCCCTGGTCTGTGAAGCAAAACATCACTGGTTCAATTCCCGGTCAGGGCACATGCCTGGGTTGCAAGCCAGGTCTGTGCAGGCAACTCATTGATGTTTCTCTCCCTCTCTCCCTTCCTTCCTCTCTCTCTAGAAATAAATATTTAAATTCTTTTAAAAAGAAAGAAACACAGAAAACATCCGCATGGCTGTTCTCACGCTTGACTTCTATACATGAGTCATTGATTAATTTACTCAATGAACACATACTGAGCACCTACTGTGTGCAGGGTAAGGTGCTGGGACCCGGGACTACAATAGTTCTGGCCTGTCTTCAAGGGGCACAGAGTCCAGTGGGAAAGACAAACAAACAAATATATAATTAGAAATTGTGATAAATGCTATAAGTGTGAATAAGAGAAAACTCAGAGATAATGTGCTCACAAACACAGGTACCTGAAAAGTTACACACAGATGAATACACAAAGAACCAAAAATGCACACTAGAGGCAAAACCATGCACATCCATAGATACATACTCATTCCAATATAACCACACAGAGACTCACAACTACACAAACATACACAGACTCAACAGGGCTCCAAATACCCATATACATCCAGACACACAAATTCAAACTGTGGAAACTACTTGCTCAGTCCGTCAGTTGTTCCCTCATACAAAAAGGAAGCCCTCGTGATCATGCTGTCACACAGGAAATACCAGATGTACACACTGTCACTGGCAAAGTCACTCACCTACAGTCACATCCTTTCACACTGTCACACATCCAGTTTCTTCTCTCTGCTTGGAGATTCGCCCTAGCCCTGATCACATGAAGCTACTGGATAGGGATGGGGGGGGGGGGTGTTGGGGATGAGTTATTAGAACCTCCCAGCTGTGGACAGCTTCTTAGACACAGGATGGAAGGACCGCCGACTGCCTTGCCTGATGAAAGAGGCTCCAGAAAAACAGGCAAGAGAACCCGAGGACAGTGGGGAAAGGAATGGGAGGAAGGAGCTCTCGCGCTGGGGTTCTTAGTACGTGTGTGGGTACAGGTTGTTCACCGTGCGTCTGTCTCCACTGGTTGGGACCCCAATCGCATCCGGGAGTCTCAGGCAAAAGCGGCAGGCCAGAGAAGTATACTTATATCTGTCCTGGTTGTTATTCTTTGAGGGAATATGAGACAGCCACGGTGCGGGATAGACAGACTTGCCGAGGAGGAGGTGGGGGCGCGCAGACCGTCAGATACTGGAGCGGGGGCGATCCGGGGTCAGACAGGAGAAGCGGGAGACAAGCAGACGGCGGCTCTCTAAAGGGAAACCGGCAATTTGGGGACCCAGTTTCCCCCCACTCCCATCACCGCAACCCCCACCCCCACCCCCACCACGGACTCCCTGTCGGCCCTTCAGTCTGCCAGGGCCCGCTCTGGTTGCGCCCTATGCGGCCGGGCCGCTGGGTCTGAGACAAACAGCCTTCTAGTTGCTAGGCGACGGCGTTCCACAGCCCTTCGCGTCACCGCGTCTGCGCGGGCGAGGGGGGCGACGGCGGCCGCGTCGTTTGTTGACGTTGCCTGGCAACCGTCGCGGTGCTGCTGGGCAACGCCGGCCGACTGTTCGCTCTCTTAAAGGCGCAGAAACATTTTACAGGCTCGGTCTCCGGCCAAACGGCTGGACAGAGGCGCTTCGGGGAGAGTCGAGGGTCGCTTCCGAGGCGTCAGGGAGGTGTAGGGGATTGGAGGTTGGGTTAGGCCCCCGGAACAGAGAAAGAATATGAGGTCGGAGCTGTCGGTATTTGAACTAAATATTGGAGGTGCTGAGTTAGAGAGTAGATTGTACACGTGCTTGTGTGCACGTCCGCTGGGCAATGGGCGGCAGAAGTAAATGGCTAACCAGACCTGGGTTCAGATAGCTTCTTTGTGTGACTTTGACATGTGCCTTCCTTTGTCTGAGCCTCTTGTCTTCCTGAAATGGGAGTGATAATCTCGCTGCCCTCCACAATTGTGACTGAAATCCTGTCAAGCACTTAGTACATAGTAAGTGCTCTGTACATAACTGGTGTATTTATGTTATTTAATACCTGAGTTCTCTCTTTACTTGTACTTAGTGCAGCACAGTGCACTCAGTACACAGGGGCTTTTGTATTATTATTGGTGTTTTTATTATCTAATCTGTAAAGGAGCACATGATAGGGCATTGGCAGTCGTTCTGTCTTGGTGGCTTTGGGTGCAAAGGTTATGAAATCAGGCAGAAATGGCTGGAATCTTTGTCCTGCTGGATCTTGGCTGTGTGACCTGGACCAAGTGCCTTGCCTTCTCTGAGCCTCTGCTTCCTCCTCAGTGATCCCTCACATCTCACAAAGTCACTTTCTTGGGCATGTCCAGTCAGCGCCCCATGTCTGCAGCATGACTCATGGGGCTATGTTATGTAAAGCTCCTAGGTTTTGTACAGAGGGCAGATTATATAAACATGTTTAATGTGTATCCTACATATTAGGCCTGGGGAGGGGACCTGGCTTGGTAAGCCTGCAACGGCCAAACTATGGCACCACCTGCTTCTAGGAAGTAGGGCCTATGAAACATGGGTCATGTGTATTCTGTCTCATTGAAAAGAAAATCTGCCTGCCTTTGGCTCTATCCCCCTACAGGGCTGTCTGTCCCTCTCAGTCTCTGTCTCTTAAAAGTTCTCAGTTTCATTCTGCATCTTAGCATCTGCCTCTGTCTCAGTATCCCTGTCACTCTGTATCCCTGAGTTCTTTCTGAGTCTCTCCCTTCCTTATCCCCCTTTATTTCTCTGAGCCTCTACAGCCCAAGTTTCTATACATATTTGGGTCTCTCTGTGATTCTCTTTTATTATTTAACTCCCAAACGTGTTCCTGAAGGAATTCCAAGGAGGATCTGGAAGCACAGAGCCCCTTGCTGCTGGCCACTGTGTGAAGTTGGGGTGCACTCTCTTCTCTGGACCTCTGCTCTTCCCTATCTTCAAAATTAGGTGGAGTAATTAATACAGGCCCACGTGGGCCCCAATCATCAGGGAGCTTTTTAAAGGTGTACTTATCCAGTTCTGAGGTCCTCCCTGGGTGATTCTGAGCAGCCAACAAGAACTGCTGGCCTGGAGCCTCTACACACTTGTTCCACTGCTGGGCTCTGATGCCACATAGTAGGTGTGCTTCCATGGAGACACACAGCCAAGGATAAGAGTGATTTCTACTGCAGGTAATGTGGAGAGAGAGAGAGAGGCAGAGCTTTGGGTAAGAGACGGGTCAGAGAGAGGCAAAGATAGACAGAGACAGGGAGATACACAGGCCTAAAGAGAGAAATTGTATTTTCCGCACACCTTCGAAAACACACCTTCACAGTGGAGGGCCACGTACCCATCTGCGTGCGAATGTGTGACTGTTTAACAGGTCACTGCAGGCAACACTGGGGTGTGCCGGGTCCAGTGCTGGGGTTAAGTGTGGGAGGCAGATGTTGGGCTGGGAGGTTCTGGGTGGACCCTCTCTACGTGTACCTGCCTGCCTGTAAGCGAGTGTTCCGGGCCAGCATGGGTGACTGCCTGACAACCGGAACACCAGTCAGTCAACATTCTCCTGTTGAGCCACCACTTCCTACACCCACTGGGTGTGGCTGATGAGGAAATTGATCCAGGGGTTCCCTAGGGCCCACGTGAATGAGTTCGGTGTACCTCTAGGCAATGAGGGTGTTACGTCTGATTGTACTGACGTAGGCAATAGCCACCCTAATAGAGAGGTACCATCTTAGAAGCCAGACTGAGCTGTGAGTCCGTGGGCAAGTTGAGTGACCTCTTTGGGCCTCAGTTTCTGCCTCTGTCCAATGGGGATGACATTGACTTTTATGGGACGTTTGTGAGCACCACCTAACATCATGGTCACTGTTGCTATCCATTGAAGGTTTGCTATGGATGTGCTTGTTAGAAACTACTGTGGCTCTAAGGCAAATACCCCCAGAATCGGATCCTTGCTACCCCTAGTCCAAGTCACCTTTCCCTCTTGCCTGGGATCCTGGCTGATTTTCCAGGCTTCCATCCTTGATTCCTACCCACATACAGCCAGAGGGATACTGTTAAAATCAAAGTCAGTTCACGTCCCTCTTTTGCTTAGAACACTCCCATCACTTCTGCCTCACTCAGAGTACAAGTCAAAGGCCTCAGGGTGACCCCTAAGGTCCTGCACACTCTGTTCTTACTCTCTGACCTCATCTTTGCCGTTCCCCTCCCCCTCATCTCTCTGTTCCAGCCACACCAGCCTCTCCCTGTTCTTCCAACATGCCAACCTTAAGGCCTTTGCACTTGCTGCTTGTCCCCTCTGGCTGGGACACCCTTAGTCCACATACCTGCATGGCTTCTCCCTCACCAACTTTCAGGTCTGTGCTCCACCATGATCTTCTCATGTTGGCCTCTCCTCACCACCCAATTTAAAATGGCAGCCCCTGGCCCTGACCAGCGTGGCTCAGTTGTTTGAGTGTTGTCCCCACGCACCGAAAGGTCCCCAGTTTGATGTTTTTCTCCCTCTCTTTCTCCCTCCCTTCCCCTCTTTCTAAAAATAAGTAAAATCTTTAAAAAATAGCAAGCTCTGAATGGGCTCCTTTTCAAGTTGTATTCCAAATAGCTGAGTTTACTTTTACGTTTTACTATCTCTGTTATTTCCATCTATCATATCACTTTTTACAACCATCATGTCAGCTCGTGTCATTCAATTTTGCATTCATTTTCTCAGGGACTAAGCTAGAACTTTTTCCCATGAGATTAAAAAAATATATTTAAAAGAATGAGCTATTTGAAGATTAATTAACATCTACATATTTTTCCACCTTGAAAATCCAGTATTTTTCTTTATGCCACAGGTAATGAACATAGGCTGTACAATAATATCTTAAAGAAATGTAATGGCAAATATATATGTAATATAAAATATACGTAAGAGGATTTATATGCACAACCCATGGACATGAACTAAGGGGGTGATGGGACTGTGGGAGGAAATGGGGCGGGTCTAGGTAGAGGAGCAAAGGGAAAAGAATTGGGGACAACTGTATCAGCATAATTAATAAAATATAAAAACACAATTTAAAAAGTTATTGTAAAATGCCAACCCCACCCCTGCTTCCCTATTTGCTTCCCAGCACTAGCTCCTTTCTAAAGTGCTATATAATTTGCTTATTTATGTTGATGTATTGTTCAGCACCCCCTCCCCACTTCCAAAGCATAAGCTTCCAGGAGGTCAGAGAGCTCTGTCATGTTCACTGTTATATACCCAGCACTTATCACACAGTGCCTGGCACATAGTAGGTGCTCAATAAATCTCTGTTGAAAGAATGGATGACGAATAGCACGTGCCAGGAATTTTCCTACAAGCTTTGGGTGGGCTAATGAACTGAATCATCGTCCTAACACCCCTATTGTCACAAAAGCCCTATTGCCTAGGTGCTACCCATTTTTCAGATATACACGCTGTCCCGGGAACTCCCTATGACAGAAGCGAAAAGGTCCTGACGACCAAAGGTAGGTCACCCAGCGTTCAGGAGCGTCCCTGCCGGCCTGAGTTTGTCTGCGTTTGTCTCCCTATCTCCGTGTCAGTTTCCGGGCCTGATCCTTGCTCACTCTAGGTCTGGTAGTCCCTCTTAACCACTGCGCCCCTGGCAGCTCCCAATGGCTTCAGCTCCACAGATGTCCCCGAGTTTCTTCTCCTGGGGGGTCCCTGATTCTCCACTTCCTTGTTGCTGTCTCTGGCTCTCCGCGCCCTTGCGGGGATAGGGCCCCGGGCGCCCAGCCCCACCTACAGGAGCCGTCTCAGCGGGACTCGCACTGGGCTGCCGGGGTGGGCGGGGCTTGTTGCCGGGAGACCAATGTTTTGCCGCCGCAAACTGGGTCTCTAGGCCACCGCGGGAGCCGGGAGCCTGGGAACCTGCGCCGGGCTTGGGAGCCGGAGGGGGAGGACCTGGGGCTGGCCCAGGCCTGGGGCTAGGAGGGGTCTGGACCCGCAGCTGCCTGGGGCGGTGATGCCGGGTGGTGGGTAATGCGGAACGCTGTCAGGATGTCAGGGCACTTTCGGGGAGACCAGAGGGGATTGGCGGACTGGGATTCGGAACGAGAAAAGACTTATTAGGGGTATGCTTTAAAGGTGGGGGTAGGGTTTTAGGAAAGACAGATCGTGTGGGATGCTTGGGGGAGCCACGGGAAGAGCAGGGATAAAAAGGGGGTTACTGTGAGGAAGCCAGGAGAGGGACCCCGAGACGGATGAGTGAAGGAAGACATGCGACCTTGGAAACTTAGGGCATTCAGGAATTACAAGTGACGGTGTGAGAAAACGGAGTTTGGGTCAGGCGAGGGGCAGAGGACAGATACTCGCAAGGTCGGAGAAAGAACTGAATTGTAAGGGATACAAAGAAGTGAGGTCTTGGAGGACATAAGGATCCCTGAGGAGGAGGCTGAGTCGGGCTGGAAACAAGGGTGAATCAGAGGAGGGGGCGCCCTTGCCACTTCCAGGTTCCGGGCGGGATCGGCGCTCCCTGCCCATTGTCCCCGACTGGTCAGGACGTCCGGTGACACCGCTGGGGAGGCGACGTCGGTTATGTAATACCGCCAGACTCAGGGGAGGGACAGGAGTCAGGACTCCCGGGTTCCTCTCCACGCCCAGTCCCGAGGGAAGGACTAGGGTCGGGATCCCTGAGTGACATGTGAGGTCATTAGTGGGCGGAGTCCGCCAGAGGCGCGAACTCGTTTTCTTGCTCACCCGAGGAGAAGGAGGACTGGGAAGCGACCCTGGGGTAGGGACAGTCGGCAGAGATGGCCAGATGATCCAGGCTGTTAGACAAGAGAGTAAGCTGAGCCCCCAAAGAATGCTGATTCTTTTCATTTGATTTGTTTAATGATGTATTGAGTTACCATCCTAGGGGTTGAGGACACAGCAGCAAAGCAACAGAGAAGTCCCTGGACTGACCCCTGGATCCTGAGTCGAGACAAACGGCACCCCAGCCACACCTCCTTGAAGCCAGACCTCTTTCACTAGACACAGCTCCCAAACGTGCGTCTTCACACCCAACCTTGAGAGACTCTTCGCTAGTGCAGAGAGCAGAACATATCTCTCAGCTCCCCTGTCCCTGGTCTCTGCGTGACTGCATCCTTGTCATTCCCACCCCCACAGGCCAGTCACTTCCTCCTATCCTCAGCATCCCCCCACCCCACAAAGGGCATGACTAGAGATGCTGGTTGTAATGGGCATTTGGCGAATCACTCAGACGTCATAAGAGCTAGCTGTGTGCTATCACCGTGTCCCTGAGATGTCATCAGGCAGCCTCAGTCTCCTCCAATAAACATCTGGGGCCCTGCAAGCCTGAGGAGGGGACATTGCCATGCTGTTCATTGTACCTCTGGTCCTTGAAGGGACTGATCTAGACCCTCCACCAGCAGGCTTTGGAAGGCACCTCCCTGGCTACTACCCTCACTCCTCCAGGCAGCCTTCCTTCAGCTCCCTGACACCCACCTCCCGTTTCCTGGGCTCTGGCGTTTTGAACCTTCCCTCTCTGATCTTACCCACTCCCATGCCTTCAATTCTGAAAAGCCTTCAAAGCCAGGCCCTGGAAAGGACAACCTCTCTAAGACCTGTTTTTCACCTCTCTAAAATGGGCATGTCAGTGGTGCCCAGCCCACGAACGGTGCAGTAATTTGAGCCAGGGCCTGGGGACATTGTGAGAGCTCAACGAATCCTATTAGCCAAGGTATACACTGAAAAGTGGGGATCAGAGGGAGGAGGAATATCTACAAAAGAGTATACGAGGTCTGTCCCAAACCTAGCCGCCATGCAAACTTTTTAAATTATATTGACATTGGCTCCATACTCTCGGTACAGACCTTGTATACCTTGAAAAAGCATTTGCCAGTATTTTCCAAAAAAATTGAAAATTTTTATTACTTAAAAATGACCACCCCCCACTACCAAATTTGACTGGCTAAAATAAATAAATAAGTAAATAAATAATGACCAGCTCTGGACTGACCTTTGAAATTTCTCTAGGCATCCTCCACCCACACCTGCTCCTTCCTCCTGGGTCTCATCTCAGGAATGACCCCACCATCCACCCTGCCACCTGGGCAGAGACCTGTACCTCACCCTGGGTATTTCCTTGCCCTCACAGCCTCTCAGCCACCAAGTCTGCCAAGACTAGTCCTTCCCACCTCCTGTTTCTCAAACCTGCCCTCTCCTCCTCCTTCCCTTCTTCTCTAGGTCCAGCCCCACCTCTCCTTCTCAGTTCAACTTCAGGAGGTAACCAGAAAGGTGTTACTAAAGTGGAAACCCTGCCCCCCTCCCCCTGCTGAGAACCTGCTATGGCTCCCCAGTGCCCTCGGGGGAATAGTCCAGGCTTCTCACTACAGCCCATGAGGCCCGGTTTGGTCTGGTCCTTGCTGATTTTTCCAGCTTCCTAATTCCTTGATCCCAAATACATGGTCCTTCTTGCCTTAAAGGATCCTCTAGTTCAACTTCCCTGCCTGGTGGTTGAGTCTCTCAGCCATCCGGACAACATAACTACTGTGCTGAGAACTCCTGTTCTCTACTGAAGGGGACCTTATCCCCTTCAGGGTCCTTTCCACCCACAGCCCAGCGCTTTTGCCTGAGCCAACATCTGCCTATGACACCCTGCTCCCTGGGGCCATACAAGACAGGGCAGTTCCTCTGTCCTCTGATTGATCAGAGACTAGAAGATGTCAAGAGTGTTGCCTTTAACTTCAGGAAAATGCTGTGTAAGATCTTTGAGCCTGATTCTTGGAGGAGGCACCGAGAGAGTCAGGGATTATCAGAATGGGAACCTGCTTTACAGGCTTCAAGTACAAAGGAGAGACTTGGGCCCAGAGCAGGGCTCTCTGGCCGCTTCCCCAGCCTGGAGCTGAGTTCAATCACTGGTTTGCAAGGCAGGAAAAAACCCTAATGGAACTGGGATTGGTGAACCCAGCAGTGGGTACCAGCCTAGGCCCTGGCTCTGGTGACCCAGAGACCCCAACCTTGGTGACCGCAGACCCGCACCTGGCCCCAGGCTGAACCCCGAAGCTGGTCACAGGATGTGGAAACTGGTCCAGACCTAGACTTAAGCCCACCGCGTTCACCACAGAGACAAACCAAGAAGTCAGAACCTCACCCCCCACCCCGTCTTCTGCTTGCTGGTGTTGTGACCCCTTCCTGTGGCCTCCCCCTCCTAGAGGCCAGAATGTAATAGGGTCAGATCCCGAAAGCCACTAGATTGGTGCTGTGGGTCGGGAGGGAGAACGGGTTAGTATAGTGGTGCGTATACGGGAAGGGGGAGGCGGAAACGAAGATTAGGATAGGGAAGGGGATAATGGTCGCGGACGAAGGTTGGAGGGTGCGGGCCAGGAGACCGGGAACAAGGGGATATGGCGGGGAGGGGAGCGTGAAGAAGCCAGGCCCAGTGCCAGGCTGTGGGATCCGGACTGAGGTCGCAGTTGGGGGCAGTGCGAAAGTCGGGACGCGGTGGGGACTGCAGCGCCCGCCTCAGTCCAGCACCCCCGCGCCCCCCCCCCGCCCCCCGCTGCTCCCCTTCCGCTCCCCGGAAGCGCTGAGTCGTCCTGCCTTATCTGGGGGCCGCTATTTTGGGCTCGGCTCAGAGTAAGGCCACTATTTTTAGCAGCGCTTGGGTAAAAATGGAGCCGCCGCCGCGCGCGTCCCCGAAGCCGTGCGCGCCCCCTCGCGACAACTGGGGGCCGGGGGCGCGCGCGTGAATCACGGCCTCCCGCCGCCCCCTGCCCCGCTGGGAGCGCGGATCGCGGCCTCCGGACATTCCGCATCCGCTCCAGCCTCCCAGGCTCCCGGACGCCTGCAAACCCGCGGCGCTTAGAATGTTCTAGGAAGATCCGGACGCGTCCACCAAGGTTCCGGAGGCTGAAAGCGGACTTTGGGGCAGCGGCGTCCCCTGGTGGTCCCCGCGGGGATCGCAGGCAGAACCCTGGGCCACGAGTCCAGACTCTAGCTACACATCCCGCAAGCATCTGTTTTCCGAAAGAGGAAACTGAGGCAGGGAGAGGGGCTGGTTGAAACCTTGCAGCCTGAATTGCAAGGTACGACCGTTCAAACTTCAGCTTGGACACCTCCTTTCATGGAGAACTCACTACCTATCAGAAAACTGGGCACTATTTTATTTTTTTTAGTAGTAGTATTTATCTTCTCGTTCAACAGATCCTTATCTAGGGCCGATTGCGTGCCAGGCGCTGTGTCAGGTGATGGGGACACAGCAGTGAATTAGACAGTCAGAAATGTGTGCCCGTGTGGTGCTGAACCTAATAAGGGAGAGAGTAAATCGCCCGAGGTGATTTCAGATTATGATAAGCACTGAGGAGAAAGTAAAATTAGATGACATACTAAAATAAAAGGGAAATCTGACGGGTGTGGCTCAGTTAGGCGGGCGTCGTACTGCAAATTCTGGTCAGGGCACATGCCTGGGGTGCAGGTTCCATTCCAGTAGGAGAGGCAACCAATGGATGTTTCTCTCTCACATAGATGTTTCTCTCCCTTTCCTTCTCCCTCCCTTCCCCTCTCTCTAAAAATAAATAAATAACATCTAAAAATAAAATACAGGGATATCATGATAAGAGTAGCCAAGGAAGGCCTTTCTCTGAGGAGGCGACTCTTAACTGTAACCTGAAAAATCAGATCAGGCAGCTAACAAGATCTTTTGGCTTAATTCAATCCCTTCGTCCTACTTCACAGATCTGGAGGCAGAAACCTGGACAGGAAGGACCCAGCTGGGGGCTCAGCTTGCAGAATGTAGATTGTGTGAGCATCTACTTTGTGATTATTCAGCCTCAGGTTGGTCCCATCCTGTTCCAGGAGCATGTTCCCTCCCAGCATATGAGTATAGATACCATTTGTGATTAGTAGTAGTAACGTTGATTACTTTAAAAAATAATGGTTATCCCTGACCAGGTAGCTCAGTTGGTTAGAACATCGTCCCTGAACAGCAAGGTTACGGGTTTGATCTCAGGTCAAGGCACATACAAAAGGCAACCAACGAATACATAAAGTAAGTGCAACAACAACAAATCAATGTTTCTCTCTCTCCCTCCAACGTCAATTTATTAAAAAATACTGAGAGCCCTGGCTGGTGACACAATGGATAAGGCACCGGCTGGCAAACCCAAAGGTTGCTGGTTCGATTCCCAGCCAGGGCACATAACCAGGTTGCAAGCCAGGTCTCCAGCCAGATCCACAGCTGGAGGCAGGTGAAAAGACAACCATACATTGATGTTTCTCTCCCTTTCTGCCTCTCTCCTTTCCCCTCTCTCTAAAAATAATAAATAAAGTCTTTAAAAAAATAATAGTAGCTACTATTCATCTAGCACCTGCTCTTTGTAAAGCAGCCTACTAAATGCCTCATCTGTCTTGTTTTACTGAGTCCTCACCCTAAACCTAGGAGATGAGATGCTGTTTCCATCTCCAACAGATGAGGAAACCTGTATCCCCGCCTCCCTTCCTTCTTCTCAGCCACGCATAAGGGAAGGGAACTGTGACCTGAGCCCAGCCAACCAGAGCATTCTATTTCTTCTGATAGAACCATTGGGCAGAACCTTTGTTCCTCTGGAGTCACTAAGAGGATAGGATGTGAATGCAGAGCTGCTGCCGTCATCTTTCCTATCTTAAGGACAGTCTTCCTGAGGGGGAAAGAAAGCAGGGAAATATGGAACCCAGAGGTTGAACAGTGGCTTCATAACATCTTCGAGGTCCTGGATCAAGCTATGACTGAAGCTGGAAGTTTACTCCTTGATGTTGGTTTTTTTTGTTTTTTTTTTCTTTTCTTTTCAATCCTCCCCCAAGGTCAGATTTTCATTGCTTTTGAGAGAGAGAGGAAAGGAGAGAGTGAAACCTCCAATGCCTCAATGTGAATGAGAAACATCGATTGGCTGCCTCCCATAGGTACCACCAGGGATTGAACCCAAAACCTAGGCATGTGCCCTGACTGGGAATCGAACCCACAGCCTTTCTGTTACGATGCTCCAACCAACTGAGCCACACTGAGGAGGGCTCCTGGAGCTGCTTCTTCTTCTTTTCTTTCTTTCTTTCTTTTTTTTTTAAAGATTGTATTTATTTATTTATTTAGAGAGGGGGAAGGGAGGGAGAAAGGGAGAGAGATGGCACTGTTCGAGAAATACATCAGTTGGTGGCCTCTCACACGCCACCGCTTCCCCCACCCCCGCCAAGCTGGGAACCTGGCCAACAATCCAGGCATGTGCCCTGACTGGGAATCAAACCAGCGACCTTTCAGCTCCACAAGCCAGCACTCAATCCACTGAACCCCACCAGCCAGGGCTTGTTTTGCTTTGTTTTGTAACATTAGCCAATACATTTCTCTAAACAAGTTCGCACTTGAAGCTGAGAAACTCCTGATTAACTTCACTTTCCTCCGCAGAGCCCCCCAGGAACTGGTCCCGACACTTTCCACTGCCCCTACACCTTGAGAATGGGCCACCGTACCCCTTGAAGATCCCATTCATCACACACTGCCCCCATAAAGGCATGGACCACTTGTGTGGATCTAGGTGCCCCCATTGGGTAGGCGCTCCTCTGTGTGGGTGTGCTCATCTGTGTCTGGATAAGAACCTGGGCACCTAGATACTGTCTTGGGCGGAGCCACTTTCCACAATCTGCTGACTGGTGGTCAGGCTACCCTACTGTACCCTCCCCTTTCTCCCGCTGTCAGGATTTCCACACTGTGAGCCCTGAAGGCCTCCCAAGCTCCATCCTGCTATCTCTTCTGCACTCTAGACCCAAATGTGTAGCAGATCTTGGATGCCTCCCCCTGGAGGTTCCACAGGATTTCACCCTAACTTCTGCAACTTCCTGTGCCTGCTCCTCTGGGCCCTCCAGCTCAGTCACAGTCCCATCCTGGTGCTATCTCCTGGACCAGAGGCCTGGGCCTCAGCCTGGAGGTTTTTATTTTTATTTTTTAAAGATTTTATTTATTTTTAGAGAGAGGGGAAGGGAAGGAGAAAGAGGGAAAGACACATCGATGTGCGAGAGATACATTGATAGGTTGCCTCTCACACTCACCCAACTGAGGACCCAGCCGGCAACTCAGCCCTGTGCCCTGACTGGGAATTGAACTGGGTGACCTTTCGTTCCCAGGCCAGCCTTCAATCCACTCAGCCTGACATGTTTTCCTCCACTTACCTCCCATAGCTCATCACGCCTTTCCTTTTTCTCTTTGAAAGATTTTATAGGTTCTCCCTCTTCCTCCTTCCTGCTGGATCCCCTCTTCCCACTTCATTGTGTCCTACACTCCTCCGTGGTCTCCTGCCAGTCCCCCCATCTCTCTAGAAGGATCTTGCTAACCACAAACCTGCCCTGTCAGTCCTTTCTCTGGCTTAGAGCCTGCTATGGCTTCCCAGTCCGTACTCCAGCCCGCTGACCTACATCTGTCGCCACCTACCTACCCCCTTTTCCCAACACACATTCACTCTGCTCTGAAACAACACCTTTCTCCAAACCCATCCTGCTCCCGCATGCCTCTTGAACTTGAACGTTTGGTTCCCCTTCTCTGAAATGCCTTTCCTATTTGCCTCCACCTTGTGGATATGTCCTAGTCCTTCGAGGTGAAACTCAACCATCCCCTTCACTGAGAAACTCCCTCATCTAAGCCACCCCACCCCCACCCCCTCAAGAGACCTGGCTGGTGTCACTTGTTTTCTGCTGGGCAGTGTGAGCTGGGACCTGTCCATGCACGGTGTCATGGAGTTTCCTCCAGGACCCTCAGAGGACAGGAACAAATACTCCTACTTTCTGGATGAAAAAACAGATTCAGCAGGGACAAGGGACTGAGCAAAGGAATCACAGACTAAGGAGGGGACAGAGCCAGGACCTGAAGTCATGACCTCACACCACCTAGCTTATCCAGTCATGCGGATTATTTATCTCAGTTTGGTAAGTTATTTTATAACATTCTTAATAAAGGCACACGTGTACTGTATGTAATTTATGAATAAAAATCTATTTCATGTACAGAGTGGCCACAGAGTCCTTCATAGCACTGTGGCCTCTCTCAGTTAAGTAGCTTCTTCATCCAGGTGGGACAGATGCAAGAAATTCAGAGTATCCTTTAGGGGCCACATTGAAGAAAAAAAAACCTACTTGTTTATTTTCAGAGAGCGGGAGGGAAACATTGATCAGTTGCCTGGCATGCCCCAAACCAGGTACCTGGCTGCAAACCAGGCCTGTGCCCTGACTGGGAATCCAACAGGCAACCTCTCCAGTGGCAAGCGGGCACTAAAGCCACTGAGCCACACCAGCCAGGGCAGAGACCACATTTTTGACCTGCGCATCAGTCACTCTGCTCAAACATGCTTCTCACGTGGATTGTTCCAGAACATCACAAGAAATCCCAAAGCTCCGTGGCTCCAGAACGAATGGCACGTGGCCACCTGATATTTTCCCAGATGGAGAACATGTTGATAGCAAATTCCGAGGACCAGGGCTGTCCGAGAGAAACACGATGTGTACCACGACGTGTCTAAGTTTAAATGCTGTAGTAGCCACACTAAAAACCAAAAATAAATAAAAGGGAAAAAAGAGACAGGTGAAAATAATTCTGTTCATGTATTTTATTTAACCAGATACATGCCAAATATTATTTTAACATGTCCTCAGAACGAGCAGTGACGAGATACTTTGTATTCTTTTTATCGCACCAGGTCTTCAAAAGCCGGTGTGAATTTCACACTCATGCACATTTCAATTTGGACCAGTCACATTTTAAGGGCCTCCGGTGGCCAGAGGAACGTGGCCATGGGCAATGGCCCGATCACCGACCTGGGAGTGCGTGTTCCTCAAAGTCCAGGGTGCCTCCAGGAGACAGCACGGCTCTCAATCAAGTTCCTAGATTCTGGACTGCAGGCTTCAAATGTAGCTCAGGAGCTTCCAAACCGCAATCCAACCTCCGTGCACCTTAGTTCATTCCTCTATAAAAGGAGTCAACCCTGGCTGGTGTGGCTCAGAGGATTAAGTGCCGGCCTGCCAACCAAAGAGTCCCGGGTTTGCTTCCCAGTCAGGGCACATGCCTAGGTTGCTGGCCAGGTCCCCAGTTGCGGGGGTGTGGGAGGCAACCACACACTGATGTTTCTCTCCCTCTCTCCCTCCCTTCCCTTCTCTCTAGAAATAAATAAATAAATAAATCCTTTGAAGAAGAAGAAGAAGGAGAAGAAGAAGTCAGCAACAAGACCTCCTAGGATATTTTCTGATGAGCAAATAAAGTCATAGATACTAAACACTTAGAACAGGATCTAGCGCATTTAAATACGAGTGTTGGCTTTTATTATTATTTGGAGCAAAATCTCTTAAATTAGCAGCTGAAGAATGAAAAACTGCCTTCAAGGCTTGTCATCCTCAACGTGAAGATGTCCGGGAGAGCTTGGGGGCCAGCGCAACCCCTAATCCCGGGTGCGGACGCGCGGACCGCGCGGACCGCGCGGACAGCGCTGCGGCTCCAGGCGAGCGCTCCGACGGCGGGTGCTGGAACCCGCGCGCGCTGTCGCCCAGCTTCGGACACTTCCCACTCTGAACTCTGCCACATGTTTTCCTATTCTCGGTTTTTCTGCTTTGATCTGTGTCGTGGGTTGAATGGGACACCCCTCCCCTCCCAGGATGTGTCATCTGAGACCTGTGAATGGGAAAAAAGGGTCTTTGCAGATGTAATTAAGGTAAGGATCTCGAGATGAGATCTGGGTTACCCGAGTGGGCACCTAAACCAATGGTAAGTGTCCTTACAAGAGAAAGGCAGGTCATGGCTGGTGGCTCAGTAGATAAGGTGCTGGACTGCGAACCCAAAGGTTGCTGGTTCAATTCTCCACCAGGGCACATAACCAGGTTGCAAGCCAGGTCTCCAGCCAGGTCCGTAGCTGGAGCCAGATGAAAGGCAACCATACATTGATGCCTCTCTCCCTCTCCCTCTCTGCCTCTCTCCCTTCCTCTCCCTCTGAAAATAAAAATTAAAAAGAGAGAGAGAGAGAAAGAGAAAGAGAAAGGCAGAGGGTGACTGGTCACAGACACACAGGGGAAGGCCCTGCCAACACGGGAGGCGGACAAAGGATTTTAAGCGAAGGCAAAAAGCTCCTCCCATCGAACCTTCGCCGGGAGTGGGGCCCAGCTGACACCTTGCTTTCGGATTTCCGGCCTCCAGAACCGTGAGAGAATACACTGCTGTTGTTTTAAGGCACCAAGTTTGTGGTAAGTTGTTCGGGCTGTCACAGGAAACGGATATAATCTTTTTGGGAACCTGTCTCCTCCGCCCCCAAGGCAGTTTCTGTGTCTTTCAGACACAGGAGGAAACAGGCTTGGAAAAAGGGCAGAGGAGAAAACAGAGGCTCAGCGGAGATCCAGGGGTCCCGGCAGAAACTTGCAGGATATGCGCCCGTTAAAATACTATAGAATGACAGCCCTGGCCAGGTAGCTCAGGTGGTTGTCACGTGACCAGGTACATCAAAAGGTTACATGTTGATCTCTGATCAAGGGCGAAGTCAGGAGGCAACCAATTGGTGTTCTTCTCTCACATGGATGTTTCTCCTCTCCCTTCCTCTCTAAAATTAAAAATAAAAATACTATCGGGTGAGGATTAAAGAAAAAGATAGCAACTGAACAGTTATGGGCTTGGCTGTGCTGTGCTAGGCTTGTTTTATCAAAATAAAAGGTTCTTTATTTTTTTAATAAAATGTTGTCATCCCCCGCCCCCATTATTTTCAGAGAGAAGAGCAGGGAGGGAGGAAGAAAGGGAGAGAAGCATCAATGTATGGTTGCCTTTCACCTGCCTCCAGCTGGGGACCTGGCTGGAGGCCTGGTTTACAACCTGGTGTGCCCTGACTGGGAATCGAACAAGCAACGTTTGGGTTCGCAGGCTGGCACCTACCCACTGAGACACCAGCCAGAGCAGGTTCTTTTCTTAAAGGAAAAAAAAAAAAAAAAAAAAAAAAAAAATGCTTATGGGGTTTTATTTTAAGACAGTGGCTGAGAACATAAGATTTATCTGGAGTACTGTTCTGGTGGCTTACTTGGTGTGTGACCTTGGGTAAGAGATTAACTTCTTGGGTAAGAGCCTCAGTTTCTCCTTCTGTAAAATGGGGATAAGGAGATATGCTATCTCAGAAAGTTGTGATGTGGAGTATATGAGAAGTTATCAACTTTACCATTTGACATAGTCCTGGAAGTCTTTGCAAATGCTATAAGAAAAATAAATGGCATATGAATGTCAGAAGATAAGAGATACAACTGCCATTTGGATGATTTTTCAAAGAAAATCTAAGAGGATCAACAAACTATCCGAATATGATCATTTGGCCATATCGCCTGTTAGAGGGTCACTGAACAATATTTATTTGTATTAATCAACTAAAAATTACAATACAAATAAAATAATGAGTTAATAAACTAGGAAAGTACCATCTGCATGTACACTGGTGACTCTCAGATTTCAATCTTGAGCCCAGAGCTTCCTCCTGTTTCCTTGATATTCCCACTGACCTCTCAAACATGTCTCCAACCCTAAGAGGCTGGGTCAGAGTTCTCAGCCTTCTTCCCCTAATCTGGTTTTCTGATTCACGTTATTGCCAGTCCCTCAAACCTAAGCATTCTTCTTGACTCCTCATCACCCTGATCCAGGCTGCTTTCCGATCTTCCCTGGACAATTGCAGTTTCTTCCTCCCTGGGATTCTGCTTATGTTTTTGTCCCCTCCTCTCTTTTCTCCACTCTGAATAGATTCCTAAATATTTAGCACAGCCTTTGAGGCCTTAGTGATCTGGTCTCCTGATAGCACAGTTTCATTTCTTGTCATTCTCTCTCTTGCTCCCTGTGTTCCAGCACAGGTCTCCTTATGTTTCTCTAATTTAGCTAGCAATTTTCTACCACAGGGCCTTTGCACAAACTGTTCCTGCTCTCTTGAAAGCTCTCCCTCCAGGTATCTTTAACACCTCTTCTTCTTTTTATTTTTAAATTTATTTTTAGAGACAGGGGAAGGGAGGGAGAAAGAGGGAAAGAAACATCAATGTGAAGGAAACATTGAAACATTCATTGGTGCCACCCAGGCATTTGCCCTGACTGGGAATCAGACCCACAACCTTTAGGTTTGCAAGCAGGTGTTCAATCCACTGAGTCACACCAGCCAGGGCTACCTCACTTCTTAATGCCCCTTTGACAGAGAAGAATCTCCTGCCCTCACATTCCCCACCTCCAGTTTAAATTATGTCTCACATTCTTGTTCTTCATGGCAATTGTTAAGTTTATATGATTATTAATTAGTTCAATGATCCTTGAACTTTTCAGTCACAGGGTCTCTTATGCTCTCAAAAATTACTGAGGACCCCAAAGAGTTTTGTTGATGTAGATTATATCTCTCAATATTCACTGTCTTGGAAATGAAAACTAATATAGTTCAGAAATATTCGCTTTATTTAAAAATAACTTAAAAACTAATTTCATGGTAACATGAATCATATAGTTTTAATTAAAAACCATATTTTCCAGAACTAAAAATGTAGTAATTTAATTACTAAATTCAAAAAATATTTATATTACTTTCATGTCTGGCTCAACAGGAGACAATTGGGTCCTTACATTTGCTTCTGTGTTTGTAATATTGTGTGGGCTGCATTGTACCCTCAGGTAAGAGAGAGAGTGGAAAAGGCAGGTAAGAGTCTTAATATTGTTATGATATTCATTTTGACCTCATGGTCCTGTCAAAGTGCTGGGACCCCACCAGAGTTCTGTGGACTGCACTTGGAGAATCCCCCCTTAGCTCTGTGTTCTTTAGGGCCTTGATATAATATCCTGGGAGCCGAGCACCTCTGGAACCTGGCTACCTGGTTCAAGAGACAGCTGTGACTACTAGAAAGGTGACCTCAGATGTTCTCTGAGCCTCAAATGCTGCATCTCTAACATGGGAATGATTTGAAAATAATAAAAGCACCTCGCTCCAGGGCTGTAAGGAGAACCACAAAATATAACTCTCAAAATCAGTCTTGACATGTTGGGAAATATCGTTTTATTTTATTACCAACACTTTTTATTCGTGCAATTAATTTCTCCAGAGACCTGTCTTGTGCTGGGCAGTGACAGGGACATAGTGATGATGGAGAAAGGCCTGGCTTTGCCCTCATGGGGTTCCCAGTCTAGCGGGTCACAGAGGGCTGTTTATTAACTTTTAAATTTATTATTATTATTTTGTGTGGGGGAGGGATTGCTCTTCGTACCAGGTCCCTGGAGAGCGTGAGGTCGTAAGATTGAGTAGGCAGGGAAGGGCATTCTAGAATGGGAACAGCATGCAAGGAGCTATGGCAAGTGGAGAGGAGGACATGCTCTGGCCTGGCAACTGGCCAGGTTATTGTGTCCATTTTTCTGCCCCGCCCCCAAGAGGCCCCTATCCTGTTGTCGGTGGTATATAGGTGTGTCTCTCTGGTTAATTTCCTCCTTCCCAACCTCTGTTCTTGTGTAAATTAGTTCCTAGATTCCGGGCTCTTTGTTGGAAGTTCCACCTCCGATCTAACCCTAGTCTCTCATGCTGCAGATCCTGTGTTTTGCTCTATATTCACCTACAGTGGTGAGCGGTAGAAATCTGGGACGTCCCAGCAGAAGAGGTGCCTGGGAGGGCGCGGGGTCGGGGTCAAGCTCCTCTACTGTCCCTCATCCGGGGGTACCATTCCGCGAGTCCGGGTGAGTCAGCCCCCGCAGCTCCCGCGTCATCCCAGCCGCTCTACTCCGCGCTATTTCGGGCTCCGCGCGCTATAAATAGAGGCTCGTGGAGCGGAGCCGCGGCCCTGGCTCGGCCCTCCCACCCTGTGTCTTCAGCCCGGCAGTGATCGCCGGGCCGCGCGTCACCGCCGCTAAGTTTAGAGGCGGGAGGGGACACCGACCCGGTCACTGCGTTCCTGGGCTGCGGCCCCGCTTCCAGAGCCTTCGTTCTGGCGTCGCTCTCTGTCCCTCTCCCAAAGACTTTTGGACCGAATTAGGGGAGAAGGTCCCCCTATTTTCCATCCCCGCAGCACTCCTACCGGGCGCAGAGAATACGCGATGTTGGGATTAGGTCAAGGTTTGGGAGTGGAGAGGGACTCAGGAGTCCTGGGAGAGCGGGGTTCAAATCCTCCAGGATTCGAACGCTATACTCTGGGAACCGGGAAGACGCGAACCTGGAATCAGAAAGCTCAATTTGTTAATCGGGGGTCGAAATTAAACCTGAAAATAATGTTGAACCGAGGGTAACTACCCCCCTACCCATAACTAATGTAAACAGGTTCAGAGTTACATTAACCCCACTTTGGCGAAATAACAACGCGCCTGGAGAAGCGAAGCTCGCAGCTTTTTCGGGAGTTTGGTCCCTGTGGGTCCCGGCGGAGCAGCTGTCCCTGGCCCACACCGCCAATCCTCTTGTGGGGCGCCATCGCCCCCTGCCGGAATACGCATGAGTTGCAGGTTTGTTCGGCAGCTCATTCCCCAACGGGAGAAACTTGAGTCCTGCCCAGGTAGTACTAACGCTCTCCGCCTTTGGATTCAAAGACACATTGCAATGGCCCTTCTCTCTGTCGCTGGGGCTCCTCATGACACCTAAGGGGAGGATTACTGTGAGGCCTTTGCTCATATGAAGCGCTCAGTCCACAGTAGTCCCCCACATGGGGGCAGAGTGATTAGCCCAATACCCCCCGGTGAATGACTAAAAGGTGGATAATATCCAACCCTACGTAGACTGTTTCTTTCCTATACATACTTATGATAGTTTAATTGATAAATTGGGCACAGCAAGAGATGAACAATAACAAATGAACTAGAACCATAACCATATACTGTAATAAAAGTGACGTGACTGTGGCTTCTGCCTGTCTCAAGCTATCTTATTGCGCTGGACTCATCCTTTCACTTACGTGAAACACTTCTTGTCATCAGAATGGCCAGTGTCACTACCCTTACCCTTTGGGTCCTTTAGTAAGTAAAGTTGGGGTGACTTGAACCCAAGCACCGTGATAACTCACAGGCGATCTGATAACGGAGCCATGACTAAGTGACTAATGGGTCGGGAATGTGTACAATGTGGACACACTGGACAAAAGGGTGATTCATGTCCGGCCGGGGTGGAGAAGGAAGATGCAAGTTTCATCAGGCTACTCAGAACCGATGTACGATTTAAGACTTATAAATTGTTCATTTCTGGAATTTTCCATTTAATGTTTCAGACCACAGTGGAACGCAGGTAACTGAAACCACAGAAAGCAAAACCGTAGATAAGGGGAAAGTACACTAATGTGTTTTGATGGTAATCTAGTCGATGACAATATTTATAGCTTTCAGGGCCCTCCTTCCTGTGACTGTGGAGGCCCCCTCCCTCCTCGCCCACTCTTCAGGGTGCTGCATCTTATTTTCTTCATAGCATCATGTATGGCTGTCTGAAATTTATTTGTTTCCTCCTGATGGTTTATGACCCTCGTGAGAGTGTCAGTTCCATATGGTAAGGACCTGGTCTGATTTGTTCATAAAGTGCCTGGCACATAGTAGGTGCTCAATACATAATTATTCAAAGAATGAGTGAGCCAGTCCATCCAGGTCTCTGTATTTTTATTATTTTTTTAAAAGATTTTACTTATTCATTTTTTTTTAGAGAGAAGAGAAGGGTGAGAAATATCAATGTGTAGTTGCCTCTGGCCTGCAACACAACCCGGGCATGTGCCCTGACTGGGAATCAAACTGCAATTCTTTGCTTTGTAGGCCACTGAGCCACACCGGACAGGGCTGTGTTCTTATTGAATCCTTACAACCTCAGCAATTACAGATAGGGAAACTGAGGCTCCCAGTGATGAAGTGGCTTGCCTTAGAGTTTGGCTGTGTCTTTTTCATTCCTTCACAGAACATCCAGGTTGGTAGCTTCTTCTGGTGCCAGGCCCTGCGTAGAAGAGTCCTGTGCTATGTCAGCTACTATGACAGCTCCTGGCTGCCCAGGATTTGGTCAGGGCTATTTAATTTCTATGACAAACCCAAATAGAGCACCATGCCAAGTACAGTTTTAGGCACTTTACACATAACTCATTTCATTCTCGTAACAATGGTGCTATTATTATCATCCCCAGTTTACAGATGAGCAAACTGGCACACACAGGAGCTGAGTGAGTTCCTGGTATGAGGTCACACTGCTAGTAAGTCGCCCTGGGGAAAATTACCCCCAGTGATGACACTGCTTAGAAAAGGAAGGAAAACCGGGGATGGAAGACTTCTCATCAGCAAACCCAGGAGTCAGGGAGGTGAGGGGGCCAATGTCTTCTAATTTTGCAAGAAAAATCAGCTTAACAATAACTACAACCTCTGGACAAACTTAGAATTTGAGATTTCAAGTGTGAGGGTGAAATAAAGATATTTTCAGATAAGCAACCTGGCTGGGGGTTGCTCAGTTGGCTAGCGCATCCTCTCTATAGGCCAGGGTTGCGGGTTCAATCCCCAGGTCAGGGCACATACAAGAATCAACCAATGGGCCCTGGCTGGTAGCACAGTGGTTAAGGCGCTGGCCTGCGAACCCAAAGGTCGCAGGTTCGATTCCCCAGCTAGGGCACATAACCAGGTTGCAAGACAGGTCTCCAGTCAGGTCTGTGGCTGGAGGCAGGTGAAACGCAACCATACATTGATGTCTCTCTCCCTCTCTGCCTCTCTCCCTTCCCCTCTTTCTAAAAAATAATGAAATAAAATCTTAGAAAAAAAAAAAAGAATCAACCAATGAATGCATCAATAAGTGGGACAACAGGTCACTATTCCTCTTTCCCCCATCCTCTTTCCCTTCTCTCTTTCTCTAAAATCAATAAATTAAAAACAAATTTAAAAAAGACTCAGAGAATTACTACCCACAATGGTCTGTGAAAGAATAGAATGTACTCTAGCATGAAGTCAACTGAATTCAGAGGGAAGAAGGTTATAAAAAGTAACAGAATCGTGCCCCCTCACATAGACATACTGAAGTCCCAACCTCACCATGTGACTTTATTTGGAAATAAGGTCTCTACAGAAATGATCAAGTTAAAATGAGGTCATCAGGGTGGGCCCTCATCCAATATGACTGATATGCGTATAAAACAGGGAAATTTGGACCCAGAGACAGACACATACAGAGGGGAGATGAAATGAAGAGACACAGGGAGAAGATCACCATCTATAAGCAAAGGAACACCAGAAACTACCAGAAGCTGGGAGAGAAGCCTGGAACAGAACCTTCCTACCACTGCCAGAGGGAACGTGGCCCTGCCAACACCTTGATGTTGGACTTCTAGTTTCCAAAGCCGTGAGACAATACATTTCTATTGTTTAAGCTTCCTAGTTTTTGGTATTTTGTTACAGCAGTCTAGGGAACTAATAAGAAAAAATATTTATGAATCAATTGTATAAGTAAAAATTAATGAGAAAAAAAAGGCTCCTAACAAACTGGAATCAGTGGAGAGATAGAGACAACATGTTCATAGATGTAAAAAAGATGTCTGGTAGCACAGTGGACAAGGCACTGGCCTGCAAACCCAAAGGTTGCTGGTTCAATTCCCAGCCAGGGCACATAACCAGGTTGTAAGCCAGGTCTCCAGCCAGGTCCTTAGTTGGAGGCAGGTGAAACGCAGCCATACATTGATATCTCTCTTCCTCTCTGCCTCTATCCCTTCTCCTCTCTCTAAAAATAATAAATAAAATCTTTTTTTAAAAATAGAAAAGAAAAAGATGTCAGTATTCTTGCAATTCGTCCATCAATTCAATGCAATTCCAATCTCAATCCCAATAGGATTTTTCATGGACCTAGAAAAGCAGCTGCTAAACTATCCAGAGAAAAATGTACAAGAATGGTAAAGACAGATTTAAAGACTGAACAGAGTGGGAACTTGCCTGATGTAACAGCAAAACATATCCAAATAAAACAAGCAGTCAGGCATGGAGGCAAGAAACAGACATGGAAATCAATGAAGCACAATAGAAATGACAGAAATATACCTGTATATGAAAATTTGGTACAAGGTAAAGATGGGATGTTAAACTGGGGAAAGGACTGACTTTTAAAATAAATGGTGTTATAAGGTGCCGGCCTGCGAACCCAAAGGTCGCAGGTTCAATTCCCCAGCCAGGGCACATAACCAGGTTGCAAACCAAGTCTCCAGTCAGGTCTGTGGCTGGAGGCAGGTGAAAAGCAACCATACATTGATGTCTCTCTCCCTCTCTGCCTCTCTCTCTCCCTTCCCCTCTTTCTAAAAAATAATGGAATGGGATCTTAAAAAAATAAATAAATAAATGGTGTTAGGCCCTGGCTGGTGGTTCAGTGGGTAGGTGCCAACCTGCAAGCCCAAAGGTCGCTGGTTCGATTCCCAGCCAAGGCACATACTCAGGTTGCCAGCCAGGTCTCCAGCCAAGTCTGTTGCTGGAGGAAGGTTAAAGGCAACCATACATTGATGTTTCTCTCCCTCCCTGCCTCTCTTCCTTCCCCTCTCTCTAAAAATAATAAATAAAATCTCAAAAAAAAAAAAAAATGATATTAGGACAATTGGCTACATCCATTGTAAAGTCTGCCTTAGCGCATTCTGTAATAAGTCTTAGATGTGTTAAAGACAAAATCAAAACTAGGAGAACCTTAAAAGAAATGACAGAATATCTTTATGATGGTGGGATATGGCAGACCTCTTAAAACAACACACCAAAAGCAAAAGTCAGGAAAAAATAGACTGATAAATAGGTATGAATCAACACTAAGCATTTCTGTGTGATAAGTAAAAAAATAAAGTTAAAATGCAAAATACAAACTATAGGGAAACATTTGGAAGCTATGTAACTGACTAAGAGAATCGGAAACCATAAAGTACTCCTCCAAGTTAATAGTAATAATATTTTTTTTTAAAAAAGGCATACAGCCCTATTTTAAAAAATGGGCAAAGGATATGAGCAAGCAATTCACAACACACAAAGTAGAAGAGTATAAGGCCAATAAACTCACAAAAACACGTTCTCTCTCCTTAGTAATCAGAGAGTTGCAAGTTAGAACAGTGTGATACTTATCCTTTCAGGAAATGACTAATACTAACTCATCATCCAGGTCTCTGCTCAGATGTCCCTTCCTCCAGAAAGCCTCCCCCCCCCCCACGCCCCCCAAACCCTGCCACCGCCCACTGAGGTCTCCTGTCCCAGCCCCGCTCATTCTGGGTCGTCACAGGATCCCTGTCTGTCTTTCCCATTGGACTGCGAGCACCAGGAGGGTAGCGCAGGGCTATCATTTGTCACCTGTGTGTCACTAGGGCTGTCAGGCTCAGGGTTTGGAACAGAGGAGGCACATGGGGAAAGCTGTGTGGAGTAAAAGAATAAACGGGGAAATTGAGACCAAGTCAATGGCAGAGATGGGATTCAAACCAAGGCTACACAAAAGAAAAGGGATCTAGTTTGAGCTCCCACCATCTCTTCTTCACTGAACCCTGCCCGGAGCCCAAGCACACCTCAGAAGCTCAATCAGGGCTTTGAAATTGAACTGCTGGGCAACCAGCGATGCATGCTCCGGCGCAAAGATCAACCCAACTGCTCTCTCTACCCAAACCTACGCAGTCCTCCACGACCATAGAGAGCTCAGAGGGGACCGCGCTCTGGGGAACGGTGAAGGCGGGCTCGAGGGCTAGAGAGGCCGGAAGTGCAGCGAGCCTGGGGCCGCGCTGGCCGCGCGGGCAGGTGGACCCTTTGGTTTCCGCCTAGGTCTTGACCCTGCAGCTCAGGGATCAGGCGAGTACTCCCCTCAGAGAGACTGAAGGGCATGCGCGAGAAGGGCGGCAGGGAGTGAGGGGTAGGTGCGTACCACCGGTGGCGATTGGCAGCCGTGGAAGCCAATCAATGGTTGCGGTGTCAGAGCTGGACTGGAGGGAGCGAGGGGTGGGCGTACAGGTGCGAGCACTGGGGCGGGGCGGACCGAAGGTGGGGGCGTTGGCCGACCCCAGCCCTGGGAGAGCGGGAAACGGTGAGGGCGGGGTGGCCGCTGGAAGTGTCTCCCTCCGGACGGGCTTTGTGGAACTTGATGCTGTGGAGACCTGGGGTTTTTCTTTTTCTTTTTCTTTTTTTTTGGGGGGTGGGGGGGGTGGGGAGGGCGATGGCAGTGAGAGCGGGTTCCTCCTTGGGGGACCGGAATGCAGACGCTGATGCCTCACTCACTCCCGCCGCCACCTCATTTACAGGCCCCCGAAGAACCTTGGAATGGATGAAGAGGGAGTGCGGCAGCCCGCTGGGCCGCCCGCACGGAAGAAATTCCTCATACCACTGGCCGAGGATGAGGTCCCTCCTGCTGGGGTAGGACAGGGAGATCGGGGGACCGCTGGGAGGCTGCGGGGGCGGTCGTAGAGGAAGGGGACGGGAAGGGCGTGTGGGGCTGCAGTGTGGTTAGGAAATGTTGGAGCTTGGGTCACCTTCGCTTTCTGTAAGTCTCACTTTCTCTATCTGTAAAATGTCATGGTGGTTCTGAGAGGCCTGAAGCGGACGCTGCCAAATGGCAAAGAGTGGATGTGTTTCATGTGCCCCACACCCTGCAAGGCATGGATTTCTTGCTGATGTTTAAGAATTGGAAGGCTTTGCATTGAAACAAACAAACAAAATTCTGGTAGACCAAAGGATCTGGCAACATTGACATTTCCTTCCCACAGGACGACAGTTGGCTGGTGCTGAGCACTAGCTGCTTTATCTGTGTTTTGAAGAGAAGAAAGTGGGCTAAGGATGTGGGGTGTGATGGGGCAGAGGTGCTGCCTTAGGTAGGACAGTCAAGGGGCTGCCTCTCGAAGGAGATGACGTTTTGGCAGAGACGTGAATAAATGGTAGAGTGAGCTATGTGACCACATCTGTGGGGAGAGGGGACAGCCAGTGCAAAGGCCCTGAGGTCAGAGAGAACCTGACAGGCTTGAGGGCAATAAGGCCAGTGGGGCTGGAGTAGAGACAGCAATGGGGGAGAGAGAGGAAGGGAGGCCCCTGAGGCAAGAAGCAGGGGCAGATGTTCTAAAGTCTTGTGGGCTATGATAGCAGCTATGGCTTTTACTCTGAGGCAAGCTATGAGCAGAGGAGGAACATGATAGAACAGTGTGGGGAACAGACTAAGGGCTGATGCTTTGGCAGGGAGCTGGTAAGGGGGTGATGACAGTGGTCCAAAGCAGAGAAGATGGTGACTAGGACCAGGGTACCGGCCGAGGAGCCGGTAGAAGTAGCTAGAATAAGATTTTGATACCCCGCCCTGACCTCATCTCTCCCCACAGCTCAAGCCTTTATTCAGATCTACACAGAGCCATCCCACCATGGAGACCTCCGCCCAGACAGCCCCTCAGACCTACGCTGAGTATGCCATCTCTGGACCTGCAGAAGGGGCTGGAGCCACACACCCCATGGGCCCAGAGCCCCAGGCTGGAGAGACCCCCAGCCAGGCTCCCAAGCCAGGGACAAAATCTAACAGCATCATTGTGAGCCCCCGGCAGGTGAGGAGGGGGATAGAGAAGGGGGCTTTGATGTTTTGGTGGGGAAAACAGTTAAGGGGATAGTTTTCAGATGGGCAGTGGAAGAGGTCTGAGTTCTAGCCATTGTCGTCTTAGAAGCACTGTTCATTCCTTCATTCCTTCATTCCTTCATTTGACTACTATGTGGCATAAGGTTGCCCTGTGTCTTGTTTTGCTATAACAAAAGTACCATATGCTCAGTGGCTTAAACCACAATTTATTTCTCACAGTTTTGGAAGCTGGGAAGTTCAAGATCAAGGCATGGGAAAAAAAAAAAAATCAAGGCATGGGCAGAATTGGTGTCTGGTGAAGGAAGGGGTGAGGAAGCACTGGGATCTTCTTATAGGGCACTAATTCCTTTCATGAGAGCTCCACCTGCATGACCTAACCACTTCCCCTCACCTCCTAATACCATTGCATGGGGGTTAGGATTTCAATTTTGGTGGGACGCATTCTGTCTGCAACACGCTGGTAGGAATGTAAACTGGTGCAGCCAGTTTGGAAGCTGATGTGGCAATTCTTTTAAGATTTAATCACAGAGTTAGTGTATGATCTGGCAAGGCTACTCCTAGGCCACTCCACATCCAAGAGACATGAAAATGTCTGTCCAGTCCACACAAAACCTTGTACAGAAATGTTTATAGCAGCCTCATTCCCAAAAGCCAGAAAGTGGACAGGACTCAAATGTCCATCAACTGATGACTGGGCTTTTTCCACTTAGCTTATTGAAGGTTCGTCCATATGTGTCAGTGCTTTGTTCCTTTTTCATTGCCGAGTAGTATTCCATTCCGTGGGTGTGCCACATTTTGTTTATCCATTCACCATTGGTGGACAATCTGGTTTATTTGTAGTTTTTGGTTATCATGAAAATGATGCTGTGAACATTTTTGTACATGTTTTTGTGTAGGTGTATGTTTTAAGTTCTCTTGAGAATTTAGGAGTAGATTTGCTGGATCACATGGTCGTTCTATGTTTAACTTTTTCTAGAACTCCCAAACTATTTTCTTTTTTTTCTTTTTTTTTTTGATTTTATTTATTTGTTTTTAGAGAGAAGAGAAGAGAAGGGAGGAGGAAAGGGAGAAAAACATCAGGGTTTTAGAGATACATAGATTGGTTGCCTCTTGTATGCCCCAAATTGGGGACCTAGTCCGCAACCCAGGCGTGTGCCCTGACTGGGAATCGATCCAGCGGCCTTGTGGTTTGCAGGCCAGCACTCAGCCAGGGTCCAAACTATCTTCTAACATGCTATATCGTTTTACATACCCACCAGCAGTGTGTGAAAGTTCCAGTTTTACCATAGTCTCCCTGCTAGTTATTGTCTGTCCTTTTGCTTTTGGTCATATCCTTTAAAATTAAACTGGGGTCTCTGCTGGTATGGCTTAGTGGTTGGGCACTGGACTGTGAACTGAACGTTCATTGGTTCAATTCCTGGTCAGGACACACGCCTGGGTTGCAGGGCCAGGTCTCAGCTGGGGGCATGTGAGGGAGGCAACCACACATTGATGTTTCTCTTCCTCTTTCTTTCTCTTCTCCCCTCTGTCTAAAAATAAATAAATACATAAATAAATAAAAAATATATATTTTAATGACAACAAAAAATTAAAATAGGATCCTGCTTCTCCCTTGCTCAAAGCTTTCCCATGGCTTCCAGGTGCCATGGGTTAGATGGCCCAGGGCCTGTGGGACTTGGGACTCCTGCAGACCCTTCCTGCGCCAGTGGCTCTGATCAGTCCATACCCACCATGAAAGTAGGTCCCACCCTCTTCTTAGAACCAAATCCCCCCTCACTTGGCAATTAGACGTTCATCTCTGAGATTATTTTGTTTGATGTAGAGGTGTCCCCCATGACAGCAGGACCCAGTCAGACACACAGTCAGCACTCATTAGATACTTATTGGATGGGTTAGAGCTTGACTTGCTCACAGAGTCAGCCTTGGGCTTCAGGGCACGTTCAGAGCAGAACGTGAGAGGACCTGCTGAGCAGACACGGCTGTGGCCAGGCTGACCTGTAGAGCTGCATGAGGCTTCCTCCTGAAGGCACTGGGGAGCCACAGCAGGGTGTAGAGGAGGGGCAGGGCTGCTTTGTGCTTCAGGAAGACCCTTCTTGCTACTGTTGGAGGATGGCCAGTCAGGGACACCATGGAGACAGGAGGTCAGGAGGTAGTGGGGTGGAGGCCTGGGCAACGGTGTTGGCAGTGGAGGAGGAGGAGATGTTCATGGGGGAAGCTTACCTGGAGGAGGAGGAGAGGGAAGTGTCCACGACCAAGCCTGGCTTTCTGGACCGGGGGACTGTCCTGAGATGGGGCCGGGAGGAGCAGTAGGTATGCGCACAGGTGCTGAAGGCAGTTTGGACGTGATGAGGTGGCCATCCAGGGGAAAGTGTCTGGTGGACCGCCTGACACCCAAGTTGGGCTGGAAGACAGGGCTGAGCTGGAGACAGACCCAGGGACCCTTTAGTTATGGCCTAGGGCTGGGGGACGGGGGCCTTTGTCAGAGCTGGCGTGCCAAGGACATGGTAGGCTCTAGTGGAGGAGTGAGAGGGGAGGGTGAAGCTGCGAGGCAGGAGGAGGGCAGAGAGGTGTTGAGACAGGTGGGGGACAGGGGGGCCCTGGGGCCGAGGTGGTTCCAGGGCCATCCCTGGTCACAGCTCTGGCTCTTCCTCCCCAGAGGGGCAACCCGGTCCTGAAATTTGTGCGCAACGTGCCCTGGGAGTTTGGTGATGTGGTTCCTGACTACGTGCTGGGTCAGAGCACCTGCGCCCTCTTCCTCAGGTGAGCTCGGGGAGCTGCGCCACGTCCCGCAAGGCCTGGGACGGTGTGCTCTGATGCTCTGGGCTGCCCCACAGGAGACCTCCAGGCATGGCTAGATGTGACCCTGTGTGGGAGGACCAAGGCCAGGCCTGGAGGTGCCCAGAGCGACAAGAGGTGTGGCTGCAGACTCCTGTGCCTGAGCACGCTGGGGCCCGGTCACTCACGCCTGTCCCAGATTGAGCGACTCCCACAGCCAGGACTGAATTTGACAAGAGCAAGTGTTTCTCTTAACTTCCACCCTCAGTAAACCCAGGGGCCCTTCTCCAGACAGAGCCAGAAAGGGGACGTGAAATTTCTAAGCTCCTGTCCTCCCTCCGGGTATGAGAGCTGGCGAATCCTGGGCAGAGATGTCTCCTCGTTCCTTCAGGTGGAGAAGCACCCCCTACACTGTTCTCTGATGTCCAAACTGATAGTCCTGGGTTGGGCCACTTCCCAAGACCAGCTGCGCAATGTCCCCTGTTACCCTTAAAAAAAAAACACTCATTGATTTGAGAGAGAGGGAGAGAAACATCGATGGGTTGTTCCACTTACTTATGCATTCATTGGTTCCTTACTGTATGCACCCTGGCCAGGGATCGAACCCACAACCTTGACATATTGGGATGACTCTAACAAACTGAGCTACTTGGCCAGGGCCCAGTTGTACCTTCCTTAGGGCACTGGTCTCCTCTGTCTGAAGCCTGAAGCTTCTCCCTTCCTCAGTAAACAACCTGCGGCCACCCTGCTAGGGAGCTGGAGCCAGGCAAGCCCTTGCTGCCCAACCCTTCTGTGCCCCTTCCTAGAATGGTGAAGTCACTTACCTCTCTGAGCCTCAGCTCCCTGCAAGGTTGTCCAAGCTCTCTGCATTTTAGTGAGAGTGAAGAGGGGCTGCCGGGAACTTGGGGACACGAGCCACCCCCAATCCCTTCCTCTCCCCTGCCCTCAGCCTCCGTTACCACAACCTCCACCCAGACTACATCCACGAGCGGCTGCAGAACCTGGGGAAGAGCTTCGCACTGCGGGTCCTGCTCGTCCAGGTGGATGTGGTAAGCAGGGGTCCCTCCACGCCCCAGCCCTGGACACCCTGGGTCATCACTGTCTGGGGATGGGTCTGTCCCCTCTTTAGACTGTGAGCCCCGGGAGGATAGAACCAGGGCTGTCTCAGGCGCTGCCGGGTCCTGGTACTGCTCAGCTCAGGCCAGGCACCCAGTAGGAGCTTAGGGAGTGGCAGGCCCTTGGCAGCCTAAGCTGCTGTGTTTTCAAGACTAGAATTTCTTGTGTTCTTGCAGATCTCTCATTCCGATTTTCTTCTCCACCAGAAAGACCCTCAGCAGGCCCTCAAGGAGCTGGCTAAGATGTGCATCCTAGCAGACTGCACTCTGGTCCTCTCTTGGAGGTGAGATCGCGGCTCTGGCCCAGGTCAGGCTCTACCCTCAGAGTTACTCCCCTCACCCAACCTTTTCAACTCTGCCAACTCTCTGTGTGAGCCTGGTCCAGCCACTGCCTCTCTCTGGCCTCAATTTCTTCACCTGTAAAATAGTATCCTAATATCTTTTTTGTAGGGATGTGGGCACAAAGGCAGATAGCACAGATCAAATTCTCAGGACCATACTAGTCATTTATGAGCAAGACATAAAATCTGGCTGAATAATAAATTCCACATCCAGGTTTCTAAAGATCATTTACACTGGTCTCCAATTGGAAAAAGAAATCTCTTTCCCACACTCTAAACAAAATATAAATCCTAACAAATGATCTTTTAAAAAGTTACAATAAGGCCCTGGCTGGTGGCTCAGTGGAAAGACTGAACCCAAAGCCTATGAACCCAAAGGTTGCTGGTTCGATTCCCAGTCAGGGCACATAATCAGGTTTCAAGCCAGGTCTCCACCCAGGTCCATAGTTGGAGTCAGGGGAAAAGCAACCATACATTGATGTTTCTCTCCCTCTCTTCCCCTCTCTCTAAAAATAATAAAATCTTTTTAAAAATTTACAATAAGCCCTAACTGGTGTGGCTCAGTGGATTGAGCGCTGTCCAGCAATCCAGAAGGTCGCTGGTTTGATTCCCAGTTGGGGCACATGCCTGGGTTGTGGGCCAGGCCCCCAGTTGGGGGCATGCAAGAGGTAACCACATGTTAATATTTCCCTCCTCTCTCTCTCTCTCCCTTCCCCCTTGTCTAAAAATAAATAAATAAAATCTTTAAAAAAAAAGTCACAGTGGCACAGTGCACTTAGGTACAATCTTGAAAGTGCTCAAATTGCTGACTTTCATTATTTATCCTTATAGCCTACTGCTCTATTCAAGCACACTTTCACATACTCCTAACTGTGAACCTACTCTCGCCAACCCCTGTGTATCCAGTTTATACAGTCGGCAGCACGTAGGGAGAAATCTCTCTCCCTCCCTTCCGACTCCGCTCCCCCACGCCCAACAGGTAACCACTGTTGCTGGCTTCTTGGTTTCCTTCCAACGTTTCTATAAAACGCAAGCAGCATGTGCGAAAACGTCTCAGTGTTCTTTTCGGAGACAGAAGGAAGCATACTATATACAAGATGTTCCTTGGTTTACGATGGGATTATAGCCCAGTAAAACCACCGTAAGTTGGAAATACATTTCATAGCCCTGACTGGTGCGGCTCCACTGGTTGGGCCTTGTCCCAAAAAGCTCCAGGTCGCCAGTGGGATTCCTAGACAGGATGCTTCCCTGGGTTGCACGCTCCATCCCCAGTCGAGATAACGAATCACCGCTTCTCTCTCAAATTGATGTTTCTCTCCCTCTCTCTAAAAATAAATAAAATCTTAAAAATATAATCTTCAAAGTACCTACTGTGAAAATTAATAGTCATTATTAAATCATGGTTGTTGCTATAAAAGATTAAGCAGTCAGCGCCCCAAGCCTTTCTTGTGAAGGTGGGCTTTATAATATAAATACTTTCAGAAGCTGCTTTGCTTTTTTTTAAGATTGTATTTATTTATTTTCAGAGAGAGTATAAGGGAGGGAGGGAGAAAGAAAGGGAGAGAAACATCGATGTGTGAGAGGAACATCAATTGCTCGCCTCTCACGTGTCCCCAACTGGGAACCTGGTCCACAAAGTAGGCATGTGCCCTGACAGGGAATTGAACCAGAGACACTGCAGTTTAGAGTCACGTTCAATCCACTGAGTCATACCAGCCAGGGCATAAGCTGCCTTTCTTGGTGGTGGGAGGCTCGATGCTCAAGAGGTTGTCTTCCTGTGGTGGGGAAATAAACAGTAGTTGGGGTTTTCTGCTTTTCTCTTGCACCTGGCGCAAAGGCTCCAGGTACCGAGTCCCTTCCAGAATATCTAAGAGTTCTTAAACAGGCTTCAAAGTGACTCATTGAATTGTCCCAGTTCTGCCATCTGCCCTCCTATACAGATGAGGAAGCTGAGGCCCAGAGAGATTAAAATCACTGGCTCTGGGTCACTCAGGTGAGAAGCGGGCCCCTGAACCCAACTGGTCAGGGTCCCAAGCTCTGGCCCTTAGCCAGAAGACAGGGGCATTTAGGGGGGGCCACGAATGTTCATTTTTCTACATACTGAGTATGGAATTTTTTAAAATTAATTTTAAAAAAGATTTTATTTATTATTTCCAGAAAGAGAGGAAGGGAGAGAGGCAGAGACGGACAGAAACAGAGAAACACCAATGTATGGTTGCCTTTCACCTGCCTCCAACCACAGAGCTGACTGGAGACCTGGCTTGCAACCCAGTTATGTGCCCTGGCTGGGGAATTGAACCAGCGACCTTTGGGTTGGTAGGCTGGCACCTTATCCACTGTGCTACCAGCCAGGGCTGAGTTTGGAATTTGTTTTTTTTTTTTTAAGATTTTATTAATTATTTTTAGAGAGAGGGGAAGGGAGATAGGCATAGAGGGAGAGAGACATCCATGTGTGGTTGCCTTTCACCTGCCTCCAGCTACAGAACTGGCTGGAGACCTGGCTTGCAACCTGATTATATGCCCTGGCTGGGAATCGAACCAGTGACTTCTGGGTTCCAGGTCGGCGCCTTATCCAC
>PVIW01005711.1:0-100863 GCA_004026585.1 Noctilio leporinus
GTGAAGGACAAATATCATATGATCTCACCCATTACGGGACAATAATGAGCAAAACTAACAACAAGCAAAACAGAACCAAGTATATGAATACAAGGAATAGGCCTTCAGTGGTTAGGGGAACGGGGTAGGGGGGAGGGGGAGGTAGAGGCAAAGAAGGGGAGCAGCTTAGACAAGAACCTAGTATAAAGGAACCATGGACATGGACAACAGTTGGGATTGACTTTGGGGGGAATGGGTGGGTGGGGAGGGGGACAGAGGGGAGCAAAAGGAGATGGATGTAATACAACAACAATAAAATTAAAAAAAAAATAAAAAGATCCTGCATATACATACATATATATATATATATATATATATATATATATATACATATATATGTATATATGTATATATATTTATATATATTTTTATATATATATATATACACACACACTAAATTTAGTTAACAGTAGTAGTATTTGGGTGGTGCAAACAAGACATTTTTATAATCTTATGTTTTGATTATCTCTATTTTCTTATTCTCTACAAGACACGTATACTGTATCCAAACTAACATATATAATTATATATATACTTAATACACATAATGGATGCTTTCACAGTAATTGTACCACAAATGAACAAAAATTATATTGTTAATAGAAAAAGATTTTGCTATGGTGGGTTACATTTTGTGTTTGGGATTAAGTGAATTTAATCCATATATAAGTAGTGGTTTATAGCATGTCAGCTAACATGAGAATGTGTGTGGTATGACAAAGCAAGGCTTTGACTTACTTTTTCATCTGATAGTAGCCCTTCTTCACAGTGCCAAAGTTACCAGAGCCTAGCTCATTGTCCTCCAGGGTCAGCAGCTTCCGGTCTAGGTAAACCTCCTTGGGCCTGATCTCCTCAGGGTCTGCGTAGGGGCTTTCATACACTTCTGTGTCCATGGGCAAAGCTTCTCTCTGGGCTTCTGTACTCAAGTCAAGAAACACGCAATTCTGGGACTGGATTCCTAGTGAAAACCCAGCATCTACCACCCCCATCTCCTGTGTGGTCACAGCTTCCCTTTCAAGACCTTGGCCACTTTGGGTAGTTATGGGGCCAATGGGTACTCAAGGTATGGTCTCACCCAGTTTGTAGGGGGTCAGCAGAAAGCCCCTCATGCCCATTGTGCTTGACTCCCATTCTTGCATTAATGTTTATTAACACATTGTTGACAGGCACTTTTACAGCAAATGCTAATGTAAATTCAAGGATGAGTTAACTAAGTATTGGTCAACATTTGGGCTTGAAAACAGGTGAGTTTTCATGGCCAATCAACAGTGTGTTAAGAAAGGGTTTTCATGCCAGAGGCAAAGACAGATGGGGCCCTCCTGATGAGCTGTGGAGACTTTCACTGTGCCTGAAAATTTGACCCTCCTTCTATTGAGAGGAGCAGTCTTTCTCACCACCCCTTAGTAGCTTTTGTAACTATCAGCTTATAAAGTTTCTCAGAAGTGATGTTTTTGATATTTTCAGAAGTTATAAAATGCTTATTTTCTAGAAATTTGGTTCTTGGAGCTTCAGATGTCGTATAAGTTGTCCAACTGTCTTGACACTTTCTGTGCTGTGAGACAGACCAAATCATATGTAATGACCAGCTGAAGAGGCCCCAACACTAAGCAGAGATAGGCAGATGCTGGCCAGCCCTCAGAGTCCCAGCTTCACCATGGCATTCACACCTGCTGGCCCAATCTGACTGCAAGAGGCTCCAACCCACAGTTGCCCAACTGAGCCTTGCCCAAATTCCTGGCACACAGCAGATAAAAAAAGAGACCAAGACTGTTGTTATTTTTAGCTACTAAGTATCGGGGTGGTTTTAGAAAAATGAACAGACCAAATTGCCAATAAAAATGACCTTGGGTCACCTAGAGAACCCAAGAAGGTCACCCAGGATTTCTGATAACAAATCCTGTAGAGGGCTACTGAGTTTGTTGAGGGTGGTAGCCCTGGCTGTAACCTCTGTGGCTTCATATAACCCCACAATTCCCTAAACATGCCAGAATTTCAACAGCTCTGACATCGGTTAAAGTTCTCCCAGTCACCCATTACTACACTCAGCTGAAATATATTAGTGGACACAAACATCTTTCCAAGAACACAGTATCAAAAATGTGAACTTTGAATGGTATTAGTACTACAAGAGAAGAGTTCTGAAGAAGTAGTCTTGAAGAACATTTTCAATACAACAATTCATTGTGAGGGAGGCCATGTGGACTGCTTCGCCCAGCAGTAAATGTCAGCAACTAAAAGGGTGTCTCTCACCTCTGTCTGCAGCCCAGGGCCCCCGATCTGGCTCATAGGGGTTGAATGTCACGGAGCTCTCTGGACGGTTGCCCTGAGATGAGGAGACCTGAAGTACACAAATAACATGTCACCTTTCTTCATTGATACCCTGCTGAGTTGATCTGTGTAATTATTTTTACTTTCAAATAATCACATTTAACATATGCAGAGAAGACAAAGGGGAGAGTGAGAAAGAAAACAAGAAAAAAACAATGTTATTTATCTCATTCTTTGGGCAATTGCTTGGATCCTGTAGGGGCCAAAGGCAGCTCATGATCCTATAACTCAGGGTCTGCTTGGGTCTCGGAGGCTGCTGGGAAAAGTCATCAACCTTTCAGAGAGAATTCCTTCTCTACTTACAGCTCTTTCAAATCCTATCTGCATTTCCCAAAACATACTGCAGGTATTTTTTATTTCCTTGGATACAGTTTCTTCCATTAATTCTTTCTTTTCAGTTATACTATATGGAAGCTATTGCAAAATTAACATTAAATATCTACTGTCTGCTCTACCCACTCTCTAATTCCACAACATCTATGCATTTGGAGTTTTGGTCCCTGTCTTTAGCTTCTAGCAACATTTAGGTGATGCCAGAGGGTAGCACTGAACACTCAGTAACCACTCCCCACCCCCACCACCACCACCATCAGCAGCAGCAGCAGCAGCAGCAGCATCATCATCATGATTATCATCACAGACTCTGTGAGGTAGAAACCTCTTGCAAACCTAATAAAAGTAATTCTTCCTATACCTGGAGCAGATAACTGAAGCATGTCAAAGCAAAACTTTGGTGGTTGTTATTGGCATCAGTTTGCATCATGAAATCATGGGGGGGATCTAATCCTGATATTTTCCATAACCTTTTCCCTTTGAAAGCTTCTATCTTACATCTTCCTTATCTACCTAGAAAGGTATTGCTACTAAATTTAGCTCATGAGAAAACCACAATTCAAACCATTTGTTTTTGGTGTGAGTTGAGTAGAAATTTTATATTACCATTGACCTTATTACTGACCAAGCAGTGGCCACGAAGAAATGAGATACTGACAGATTTTGGAGACATTTGAAGGAACAGAGACATTAAGCTGAATTACACACAGCCACTTATCTTCCAGCATACACTGAATATCCCTGACTGCCTTCCTGATGGCACAGTTACAGGAACCAAAAGTGCAATAATGGTGAGTCACATGTGCCACAGCCATTACATGGCCACTTGTCTCCTAAACCTTAACTTCCTTCTTCACACTGTTTACCTATGAGACAGAGTCACTGCTAACAATGACAAAGGCCTGTCTGATGTGGCTAAAGGATACCTGCTCTTAGGTGTCAACGGGATGTCACCAGATTAATTTTCTCATGACCGTCTCAGCACTCTTACTGAACTGTTCATGGAAGTAGCTATGATAGATCAGGTGTGAAAATGGAACCTAAGTTCCAGAGTACACACTAATTCATTCACAGCATCAGAGCTTTGTGAGGCCCACTATTCATGCTTAATAAAAATGTGTCAAATAGACAAGTGATGAATGAATGAAGCTGGGAAATGTGAAGTGTAAATTCATATAATTTAAAATGAGTTCTCTTTCAAGTGTTTATACTAACAGAGGGAAATGAATGTGCATAATTCCAAATGACAATCTACCTCTTTTAGATATTTTCATATGACCACAGAACTACTGTATGTGCTATAAGTTCACATGTCATTTGTTGTATAGTTATCCTGTCTTGGCAGAAATGTCCTAGAAGAAACTAGTAATTCCCAAAGCTCACCGCTCCCACCTTTGCTCAATTCCCTCCTGCAATCAAACTCTTAAGATAGAAATTACTTAAAAATATTGTTTATAAAAGTATCTTTGGTTCACATTCTATCATTTCAGCTCCTCTGATTTTGCCTGCAGGTAAGTTATAGATCCAAAGACAAAACTTCAGGCAGCCAGGACACAAAGACGGCTTCAGTACCCTTCTCCTCACTTGAAACCTCCTGCCCTCTGCCTACTTGAGATCATATCCTAGGGCTGTTGCCTCTCCATCCTGAGAACATCCTCCAGAGTAGGAGGACTTTGCAAAAGCTGTTATGATGAAGCCAGAATGCAATGATCTGATATATGATTCCTGTGAAGAAGAACTTTAAAACAGAGATGGGAGTGTAGTGTGATAGATGCAGCAATTGTGCCCTGGACAGAATAATGCATATTTGGGTTGGTGGTGGGATGTTCACCCCTATTTGCCTGGACTATGGATAGGAAATGGGTTGAGGATCCCCTGTGGAAGGTGGGGACATGTTTCCACCTGAGGTGGTAGAGGGCTTCATTTCAGTTCTGCCTGCACAGACTACTGCAGGGTTACAGCCTTCAGAGCCTGGATGAGCCCCTCATTGCCCTCCATGATCACAGCAGCTCCCCGCCTGGACCACCTGCCTCCTGCCTGCACCAGGACAGAGGAGGGCATCACCCTTGGGAAGGCATTTTATGGAAGACACAGAAGGTTTCCTGTTGTACCAGTTAAAAGGGCTGTAGTGACTTTATGGTGAAGATGCAGTGCAGGAAGCATGTTTCATCCTTCCTGAAGTCCTGGACGAATGCCTTATTTAGAACAGCAGCAACAACAAAACTTTCTGAAATTAAATGCTCATTGGAAAGAAGAATTTGAGGAATTTATGAAAAATGAGATCTGAGGTATCATGGTAAATTGTAACAGTACTGATTCATATTTTTAATGAAATTTTAAGTTAATAAAAAGCATATTGTTGGTTCACTATACCACTGGTTATTATTCAGTCTGCTTTGTAGTTGATGATTTATTTTGCCCTAATCAATGGTATCACCTTTTCTGCTTTGAGAACAAGATATAAATGAATGTTGACAATTGCTTTTGTCCTATTTTTGCTGATACCCAAAGCAGAAGTCAAATTGGCAGGATACCACCAGATGGCACTACCTACCTTAGCTTTCTACCTTGCAAAGAGCAAATTGTGATTTTTGTTTTATAAATTCTGGTAAAAACAGATCACTCCACAATAACAAAAGGAAAATTAGGTTAGTATATACATGATAATTCCTCATCTCTTTTTTTTTTTTTTCAGGATTAACTGCAAGTAGAACATGTACTTGACAAATACTTATTGAGTGCCTACTTTTAAAAAGTGGGGATTCAGAAATGAACAAAAGAGAAAAAAAATATTGCTTTTATGGAGCTGATATGGAAGCATTGTGCATGTCCTCAGAGCATCCATTTCTGGACCTTAATTTTTAGACTTTTCAAAAGATATTTTGAATCAGGCAATAGCAGCAGTGACAAAAAAGAACCAGCAGGTTCAGTAATACTAGCTGCCATAAACTGACATGGTTCTTCAGTGGAATGGCTATGGTCCCAAAGGGGCACAAGATCTCACAGCTGAGGGCAGACCCTCCCCTCAGCCAGGGCATGGGATAAATTGGGTTTCCTTCAGATCCATGAAGATATATACTTGACCTTCACAAATAATCTTCGCTTACTTTAGAAGCAAAGATATACAATCTTGCTCTTTATGATGATATAAAAACATGTTTCTCAAGGGTTAAGATGTGGAATGCTATATCTATTCTGTTCACAGTGAAACCACTTACCTCTGGGACTGTACCTGAGCTAGGGGTGATGTGTTAGCACATAGGCTCTGGGCCATTATGAAGAGCATGATGAATAAACCAGGGTGCAAATGGCAGGTACGACCCTTGCCCACAGGGGACTCCTCCATGGCTGCCAAACAGACCCTGTTAGTGGAGTGGCCAAGGAAGCTGGGGGAGCAAGGGGCCTTGAGGCTGCTGATGGGACGCAGGGCACGCTGTGGGTCCTGCCCTTTGTCATTCTGTGATGATTGTCAAAGCTGCATTGATTAAGAACTTCAGTGTCTTGGGTTTGACTGCCACACCATGGTAGAAAGTCACTAATTTGAACTAGAGTTGTAATCATAACCTTGAAAGGATGATTTATGACAGAAAAGCACCCTAAATTGGAATATACTTAGAATCACAGTAGTTGCTGGGGGCCCCATCCAACCTATTTCCTACTGAATTACAGTCCTGTAAGGTGCCATCCAGACACCAAGTGCAGCCCTCTCCCAGGAGAAGGGGGAATGCTGACAGGGGTCCAGGGCCAGGTGGGCCAGGGGTGGCAGCTATGGACCCTTTGAAGTTCAAAGCCTCCACTACCTCCTGGTCCTGATCTTGAACCAAACAGCAAATTATAAAGCAAAAGAGTACTGACATAGAGACTGTATCACCTCAGTAACCTTGTTGCCAAATCCTATCATGCTGTCCCTCAGGGGCAGCCCTCACTGTCACCCCCACCAGTAATGCCCCATCCTAGCTGATATGTCCATGGGCTGATCCACACTGACTGGGAGTGCAACATTAAAATAAAATTATGACTTAGGTTTATCATATAACTTTCCCCCTCAAACACAACCTTAAATTCACTTTTGTGTGACTTATGTTCTATGGTCAACAAGACTGAGAATGTCCTGAGTATGATTCCTATTTGGAGAATGTTTCCTAAACAAGATACCAGGACTTTTATGCTTTTAGGAGGGGGACCCAAAAATAGCCAGAATTTATTTATAAAAAATTGTATATTTATTCTTACATGTTTAAATTTCAGGCATCTTCAAAGTACTCTCCATTTGGTGCAATATACCTATCAAGATATTTTTCCCACTGCTCAAAACAGTTTTTGAACTCATTGATTTTGATGCCCTTTAGTGCTCCTTTTTTTTTTGTTTTGCCTCCTCCACATTGGAAAAATGTTTCCCTTTGGGGACGCTTTTCATCAGAGAAACAAAAAAATAAGTTGTTCCCTGGGGCAAGATCAGGTGAATAGGGTGGGTGGGGCACAGGGGTCATACCATTTTTTGGTCAAGTACTGCTGAACACTCAGAGCAGTGTGGGCATGTGTTCTTGTAAATCACCCATCATAAAAAGGGCAAACACATTGAAAGCATCTTGAAAAATAATTCACTAAAGCCAAATGCAGCCTCTCACAACAATGCCAGCTAGTGAACACTCACTAAGCAGGGGAAGCCTGTACTACAGCAGTCCAC
The DNA here is from genome assembly GCA_004026585.1 of Noctilio leporinus. Classification (NCBI taxonomy): domain Eukaryota; kingdom Metazoa; phylum Chordata; class Mammalia; order Chiroptera; family Noctilionidae; genus Noctilio; species Noctilio leporinus. The sequence continues at coordinate 7,388 of PVIW01005711.1, forward strand.
CCTCCAAAAAATAATTCTGTTTTTTTTTGGGTCCACCTTGTATTTTCTGTTTTTTTTATGAGTACTTTAGGCAATCTGCTTCATGAGTTGGTGCCCAATGACCTACTGAAGTGTTTGGAAGAATATCAACTGATATGAAAATGGAAACAATTATTAATAAAAGAATCAATTACACACCACCAATAATAAAAATAGAAGTGGGGGAAACAAGCAATCTATATATATGAAGGAGGTAATTCATTATAAATAAGTCATTTAAAAGAACTTTTAATTTCCCTAATAATTCAATCATATAGCAAAATATAAAAATGTATATGTCAATTTTAATGTCTCATAAACAAAACCAGTATTTCTAATCCTACAAGCCCATCTCATCCTTATGTGTCTTATATTTAAAGTTCTGTGTTGGAAATTTACAGCCACAATGAAGTTATTGAGGCACTTGATATCTATGAAATACACACGCGTAGGCCCTTGCTGTGCAGTACTCACAAAATCTTGGTGTTCCTACTAATATGTGGCTTATATCATCAGTCACCATAATACTGCAACATACAACCCTGGCAACTCTAAAGTAACTTGGCTCACTTGGAAAAGATCTTCCAACATGAGAATCAGCTCTCACCTATCATGCTAACCAAGATGCTAACTTTCACGCACACATGTCAGCAGAGGTAGCATGTGCACAGTGACAGAGTTGCAGCAACATGGTCAGGAACCACATGGAAAGCACAGTGCATGCCCAGGTGGGCCAACCTTGAGGGCTACACATGGCAGAGACATGGGGCCAGAGCAGCAGGAGGGGCGGGGCAGCACAAAGAGGGCAACCAGTGAGCGGAGCGCAGATGCTGAGTACGGGTCAGTCCTACCACTTATCAGGGACAGCAAACAGGGGATGCTTTAGCACCTTTCTGTGGCCAGGCTTTGGGAAGGAGTATGATTTGATTCTTGAGATTATTCCACCTGGTGACCAAGTCTAGGAACCATAATGGCAAAGAGGAACAGTAAATGTTTCAGAAAATATATACAAGCTGGTACATAACATGTTATTTTAACTTGCTTTGTAACTATAATGCCAGACCCTCCAGGTTTTGCTGGTGTGACTCAGCTGATCATTAGGATATTCGAGGAAAGCTGAGCACCTGAGCAGAAGACCTGGTACTATTTCCCATAATAGGCTATAAATTAGAACTGTTACATTGAATGGCCCATATTTCATGGAGAATTAGTAAGCTGCAAACTCAAGTAAATTGTAAAGAAACTAAAAGTAAATTTGCCCAATTTTGTTACCTCTTCAAGGTGATAGTTCTATGTGTTTGTGGGAATTCACTTAGGTAAACACTTAGGGCACAAGCATTTCTTTTTCTTTTTATTTTTTTCATTGATTTTCCCTCTGACTTTTTTTTTTTTTTAAGTATATTTTATTGATTTTGCTATTAGTTGTCCTGACATTTACCCTTTTGCCCTCTTCTGTCCAGTACCCCTCCCGCAACACTCCAATAATCCACACCTTTAGTTAATGTCCATGGGTTATTCATATAAGTTCTTTGGCTTCTTCATTCCCTACATTATTTTTAATACCTCCTGTCTATTTTGTGCCTACCAGTTATGCTTCTTAATCCCTGAACCATTTCCCCCATTTTTCCCCTTCTGCCTCTCTGTTGATAACCCTTCATATGGCCTCTATACCTATGATTCTGTTCCTGTTCTGGTTGTTGATAGTTGTAAATTTGCTGCCTTTTTAATGTTCATGGTTTTGGTCATCTTCTTTTTCTTAAATAAGTCCATTTAACATTTCCTGTAATAATATCTTGGTAGTGATGAACTACTTTAGCTTACCTTGTCTGGGAAGCACCTTATCTACTCTTCCATTCTAATGATAGTTTTGTTGGGTAGAGTAGTCTAGGTTGTAGGTTCTTGCTTTTCATTTCTTTGAATAATTCTTGCCAATAACTTTTCCCTGAGAAGTTTCTTTTGAGAAATCAGCTGATAGTCTTATGGGAGCTCTTTTGTAGGTAACTTTGCTTTTTTCTCACTGCTTTTAAGGTTCTCTCTTTATCTTTAACCTTTGGCATTTTAACTATTATGTGTCTTGGTGTGGTTTTCTTTGGGTCCAACTTGTTTGGGACCTTCTGAGGTTCCTGGACTTGTGTGTCTATTTCCTTTGCCAAATTAGAGAAGTTTTCTTTCATTATTTTTTCAAGTAAGTTTTCAGTTTATTGCTCTTCTCCTTCTGTCACCCCTATAATTTGAATGCTGGCACATTTGGAAGTATCTCAGAGGTTCCTAAGTCTATTCTCATTTTTTTTTTTTTTTTAATTCTTGTTTCTTTTGGCTCTGGTTGAATATTTACCTTTTCCTTATGTTCTAAATTGTTGGACTGAATCCTGGCTTCCTTCAATCCTATACTGGTTTCCTGTGACTTATTCTTCACATCACTTAGTGTCACCTTCATTTATCCTTTAAGTTTTTGCCATACTCAAGGAGTTCTTTCAGTATACTGATCACCAGTGTTTTGAACTCTGCATCTGATAGGTTGGCTATCTCCATTTTGCTTAGTTATTTTTCTGTGGCTTTGTTCTATTCTTTCATTTGGGCCATATTTATTTGTCTCCTCAATTTAGAAGCCTCTCTGTGTTTGTTTCTATGTATTAGGTAGAGCTACTTTTACTCCCTGTCTTAGTACCATGGTCTATGTGGAAAAGGTACCTGTAAATTGTGTGGGGTGGAGACCAATTGCCAGGGTGAGGCTGCCTGCTTCACAGCTTTGTGGCTGTGTGGGGAGGGCTGGAAGAGGGAAGAATGCCACTGCCTGACTTCTGGTGGTTTGCCTGGCAATCACCTTGTTTCTAGCTACTTTACCTACTTCCTATGAACCACAGGAACCCTTCCAACTGCTGCCCCTGTGATGAATCCTGGAATGAATGGGGTGTGTGCACATTCTAAGACTGTGCTGGCTCCTAAACAGTGTAAATCAGGCAGTGTCTTCTGCTGCCCCAACCCCCAACTGCTTTTTTTATGGCTAGAGGTAATGGGGGTGTATCTTCCTGGTGTTGGAACCTTGGGCTGTGGAGTCTGGCCTGGAGTTGGGATCACTCATTCCCAAGGTATCCCTCCCAACCATTCCACCACTGCCTCTGCTGCTGCCTTTCCCCACCACACTGCTTTTCTGCCTATCTCTTCAGTTCTGCCCCTTCTACCTGTCTAGATGAATGTGTCTTCTTTAAATACTTGGTTGTTAGACTTCCATACAGCTTGATTTTCTTATGGTTTTTGGTGTTACTAATTTTGAAACCTGCTTGTAATGCTTTCCATGATTGCGCAAGGTGATGTGTGTCTACCCACACCTCCATCTTGACTGGTGGGCTATTTCTTCTGTTTATATCTCATCAGTCAATAAGAAGTTGTTCCAAAAAACTGAACTTCTTGGAGCCAGTAGGTGATATGTGGCCAAATATAGGGCTTGATATTCTTTTAGTTCTCAGCACTAATTTATCTTCAAGGATAAATAAATCTGTCTCAAGGCACACATATGGTGAAGTAGAGTTGGCAGGCCCATGAGTTGTGGAAAGAATAAAATAAAATGACCCCTTAAAGGTGCCACATATATTTTAGATATTGATCTTAAAGTTCACTGACAGCTTAACAAACTCCAAGTCCCCCAATATGGTGACAGGTGCTGCCTTTAGAGAGACTCCAAGTTAAATGTAGGCACAGCTTCTGTGCAGTCCCTGGTTCCCATGTGGGCAGAAAGTACTTTCTGCTCTCTGCAGATTTTTTTTTAAGTTGTACTTTTTTGTACTTTATTTATTTATTTATTTATTTATTTATTTATATTGTTGTTGTATTACATCCATCCCCTTTTTACTCCCCTCTGTCCCCTTCCCCACTTCCTCACTCCCCCTCAAAGTCAATCCTACTTGTTGTCCATGTCCATGGTTCTTCTATGCTAGTTCCTTGATTAAACTGCTCCCCTTCTTTGCCTCCTTTCCCCCCTCCTCTCTGCCAACTGAGGCTATTGATTGTATTCATGTATCTGGTTCTGTTTTGCTTGTTTGTTTGTTTTGTTCATTATTGTTCTATAATGGGTGAGATCATATGGTATTTGTTTTTCACTGACTGGATCATTTCACTAAGAATAATAATACTCTCCAGTTCCATCCATGTTGTTGCAAAAGGCAGGAGTTCCTTCTTTCTTTCTGCTGTATAATATTCCATTATGTAAATGTACCAAAGTTTTTTGATCCAGTGGACACTTAGTCTGCAGAATTTTTAAATGGTTATTAAAAGAGATGTAGAGCTCACAGTGAAGTCATTTTTATACATCACAAATGGCTTAAATGGGAATCAAATGTCCACAGTGAAATCCTCCAGAAGGAACAGGAAACCACTTCACTCTTTGGGTCTAAAACTGTGCAGCACTTCCTCACAGCCTGAGGAAGGTGAGGGGTGGGATTCCTTCTCTGTAGGTGCATTAGGCATATTCTGGGCAAATCTGCATGGAGAAGTATGGATGGATGAGCCACATTCTCACCTCCTGTTGACAGGGAGGGGGAAGTTGGTCCTGGCCTGGTGCCCAATTCTACACTTCTCTAGGCATCCTCTCTGATGCCATCCCTTCCTTAGTCTTCCTGTGCTAAGACACTATCAGCCAGTTCTCCTTGAAAGGACAAGGCTTCTAATACCAATGTCTTGGTTGATTTAACCAAATAAAACAGGCAGAAAACATTACTGAAACATTGTAACACCAGACCTGTTACACCAACCAAGGCCACATAGATTGTGCCCATGTGTCCACACAGGGGTTCAGGATGGAGCCTGATATCTGCCAGGAGGCATATTTCTGACTTAATAGTGTGTTTCAAAGTCATTTTGTATACTTTTAGCAAATGCAGAGAATTTACCAAAAAAGTTAACTTGGCTAGCATGAAACTGGAAATAGGCTGATTCTAGCAGACACCAGAAATCTGTTCATCAAGTGTGATAAAAACAACAATCACCACTACTCCTGTTAGCCAAAACATGCTTTTCATTACACTAACATACAACTGCTTCACTTCCAGTGTTATTTCTGCTAACACTTACCATTGGATGGGCACCTGGAAGCTGTGGACGACTTCCAAAATTAATATTTCCTGGTGAAAAAGGTGGATTATTACTGCTCTATCAATGTAAACTACCATGTACCCCCTTCCCACAGCAGATTAAGCAATGTGACTGTAAACTACTGCTTATTGAAAGCAGATAGTTTCTGCATACATTTCTTTTCATTATTTTACTCAACTTTCTCACCTATACAATTAGCACAATTTTTTAAAGTTAATGACTATTTTTCAATGATATCATGTAAAATTGAAGCAATCTGACACTTTAAATCAATCAGTAAAAACAAGGCCTCATCTCACCTAATTTACAAGCTGAATCTAAAACAAGGTTGATTATGATCAGATTGTTATTATTCTCTAAAAAATGAAGATTCCGATGTCTTAGTGACTCACCTGTTTGCCCACCAGGTTTTTGACATGGAACTGTAAGAACTCTTAACAAACCATCTGGTTTATAAGAATAGTGTTCGACTAGCTGAAAGAGAAGGAAGTAAGAAAGTGCAATAAATAACAGAGGCTGGAAAGGGAACCTACATGCATTAGCTAACTCCCCTTTCAAACTTGAAAAGTGATTCAAGCACAACCCTTAACAAGGATAAGCATCACCTCCTTGCTTGTCTGTCTCATACCTCCCACATCTCTCTTCCCACCTCAGGCTCAGGGCAGAAGTCCACATGCCACTTTTCCTTGGGGTCATACTCCATTCTCTGCTCTCTTTCTCTCTCTTTCTCCTTCTCTCTTTTCCTTTCTCTCTGTCTCTCTCTCTTCTTCTCTCTCTTTCTCTCTCTCTGTTCTCTGTCTCTTTTTTGATAGCAAGTTTCTTTTATAGTATGTGATATTTAAAAAGTGAACTCAGCATTCAGTCATCCAACAAACACTCTGCTTCACAAGGCCCTTAGACAAGAGAAGGTAAACTCAGGTGAATAACACATACTTCCTGCCCTTGAAGTGCTTACTTTCCTGGTGGAGAGAGAGAGAGAAATAGAGAGTAATGCCAATTACAGTGCTGTGGGCAAAGGCTTTGGAGGTGCCAAATCATTCATCCCAAAAGTTTCAGAAAGAAGGCATCACTGCACAGGTGATGTAGGCACTGGGATATGGAGAAAGGGCACCTTTTGGAAAATAAGCTTATATACATAGGACATGGAATCCTTGGCTAATGACTTCCAGAAAACTGAGTATGATGATGCCTAATTTCTACATTAAAAAATAAATGAATGGCAAGTAGACTGATTTATATATTATCAAAGGTATGCAACAATCTTTTCTTATAACAGACACTTTCTCTTCAGACAACCTAAAATATTCATATCCGACAGCCTAAAATATTCATATCTGTTCCTTGTCTGTTTATTGGTACTTTTTCCAGTCCCCAAACTTAACTGTGTGAATGTTTGTTAAATGAATATATATTTGCCCATCCAGGTAACATTCTTTTTTTCAATATTATAATTATTGTGGTAAGACTGAACCATGAGATCTACCCTCTTACAGATGTTTCAACCATGATCAGCCCTAACCTGCTACTAGAATGGACCCCAAAGCTTTCCCTGTTCTGTTCAATGCAGTGGTATATTCTCAGGTCAATAACAGTGAGATATCCCATCCACTACTCCAATGTCATTCAAGAATCTCCTTCAATGCATGTGTTTTTAGACAATCCATTCTACCAGGGTGGCTGGGAGATGGGGATACATGTAAAGATTTCCCACTTAAACAGGGGTCCACAAACTTTTTGTAAAGAGCCAGATGGTGATATTTTAGGATTTTTTGGGCCACATACCATCTCTGTCACATAGTTCTTTATTTAAAACAATTATTTAAAGCATAAAAGCCACTTTCCTCAAGGACTTCACAAAAAGAGGCCAGGGGCCAAATTAGACCTGTGTGCACCAAAATAAGGAATGCTATTGTAATAGTTGCCAACTCTCAGAAAAATAGCACCTGAGTCCTGGGTGGCACTAGCGCACAGAGGTACCTTACATTGCTGTTGAAAAAAAACCCCATGAAATCACACCTGAAAAATGAAAGCATTTTGATGCTCTTTCCTAATCACAATGGCTAAAAAATATAAAACAAAGATTTTAATTAGGGCCAAATACTATAATATGCCAGAGAAATCAATAAATGCAGGGCAGGAGCTAAGGAAGAACCTTCCCAACAACTTGTGATGCTTAGTACTGTGGGTAAGCACAGACTCTGAAACTATGAATGAACTCACAGGACAAAAGCAATAATTGGGGAGAAGTTGGATGGCTGCACTGGGTGCTAGAACACAGAGCCTTTGGACCTTTAAGTGCACACCATCCACACATTACATAGGAGCCAAGAGACTTTGGTGGGAAGTTAATACTGCAAGGAAGCATTCTCTACTCAGGTTTAATTTTTCAGTGGTGCACATGATAGCTAAATGCTCTTTCAGGTCAATACCATTAAAGTAAAGCCAAGTCTGTGGTTGACAATTCACCATATGCTTAACCAAAAGACAAGGTTGGTGTCATAACTGATTTGAATAATATTATAATACCCAGCATTTGGAGAAGAAGCATTTCTTTTACTAGTTGTAGCATCAGGAACCAAAATAAATTATTTGATGGTTACTCTAAGGATATTAAAGGTAAGGGGGATCCCTGGTTTCAGTATTTAAAAGGACAGGATTTTGAGTTGGGACCTTTCCTTGCTGCTACCCCATAGGAAGTTCCTGGCCAGGCCTGGGTGTAGATATTTGCACACATCCCTCATGCACAAAGGCTCAACGTAGCTGTTGCTCTTTGCTGTCAGAGTCCCTTGGTTTTCTCTGTCTCTGCCCCACTACAGTGTATAGGATACTTGGACAAAATGACATGGGCAGTGCTCTCATTTCTGCACATGCTATGATTTAAAAGAAAGACAAGCTAGTTATGCCTGTGGCAGTCCCATGGAAAACAGTGGTGAGCACTGGTTTAGTGCTCACTGTGCTAAAGCAGCTCTTACATTGTAAGCTGTTCCAGGGTTACTAACAGTTGGATGAAGAATAAATCTTTTAGAGCAGAATGGAATAGTCCCGTGTGGGTGGTGGTGGGAGCACAGGAAGTGCTGTCTTACTTCCAAGTTGTCTCACTTTCAGTGGAGACTCATCTTGCAGCACAAATGGCATCCAGTTTTTTATATTCAATTCAGCCTCTCCTATCTTAAAGGAAGTATGATTGGCCATCTCCACGCCTCCTTCCCAGCCAAACATGCATTTATCTTGTGTGTATTTGTCTTAAAGGCTGTTTTCTATTCCCCACTATAGGGTCCCTGTTGAACTCTGAACACAGCCCTGAGTGCCACCACCCTGAGGTTCCAAGTCCTGAAGGGCCCAGAGAAGATACAAAACCTTCCGGAGCCTCATTAGCTTAACATGATGACTCTAGAATAGCACTTCTCAAATGTGGACATTGGTCTGTGGCACTAGAGGCTGAAGAGCAGGCTCTCGTTGGGCAGATCTCAGGTAGGGACCCAGATGGGCCTCTCTAACATGCTCCAGGAGCCCCGTGTTCCCCAGGGTGCTGTGTACCTGCCAGAGCGTGTCAAACTTCTTGCCATCCGGGATGGAGAGCTTCCCCGTCTTGTCCTTGTCAATGCGGTAGTGCAGCACTTTGCCCTCGTGTAGCAGGCACAGGGCATAGGACCCATTGTTGTCCCTGGCCCTGATCCTGGAAGACAGGAAGAGTTCTCACTCCTGATCTCACCTCACCAGAATTACCTTGAGAGGGCTGCTGGCCACAGCATCCCCCTCAGGATCAAGGCCTTTGCCCACCATGCCCAATAAGGCCCCAGTCATAGCTCAATGACACCAAGAGCTCTTGATAAGAAAATTCTGCGACCTGGGGCTGGGCCACTACCTTGGTGGGCCCAGAGGGCCAGGAAACCAGGCTGGGCACCAGAGGAGGCCGAGGCTCACCTATGGTGGCAGCACCTCTCAGGGTAATCGCACCTGAGACTTATAGGATCCTGAAGTAGGCTGGGCAGCAGGTCTGTGCAGCTCTTTGACTCACCTCCTCTCTCTCTCGAGGTCAGAATCCCACCAATGCTGTTCCCAGCCCAGGGAGCACAGGGTGGAGCTGTTTCATGGGCATTTTAACTAGGAATTTCTGGACCACAGATGGAAGGGTATGAGGGCTCCCATTTCCAGGGCCTGCTCTCCCTTCTACAAGGAGAGGGAGCAAGGCTGGAATTTCAACTACTATTGCATATGACACAGTGAGATTAAGTCACTGGGACAGAAAATGTAATCCACTGAGGGTTGGAGAAAGGCAGGTAAAACCAGGGCTGTCCTGGGCTGAGCTGACTGCTATGGCTCAGATTCTGTGGCCTGGTGGGGTCATTGGGAGACACCCCATCACCTTATTCCAGGGGATGAGACCTGTGAGTCCAGTAACCAGAGGGGAACATACATTGCAATGCACAAAATGGGGGACATCTGCCTACAGGGAGGAGAGGCCTCCTGGGAAGGCCAAGGTGGGGTCACTGCAAAGGCATGGGATGAGTGTGAGCCCTCAATCTAGCTGCTTAATCACCCTCATCATTGGCCCATTTCCCCCTTCTAGCAACTTGACCCTTTGGATCATGTGGTCTGAGAGAGGGTGAGTCCCAGAGGTCCTAGAAAGCTGTCCAGTCCTGGTTTTTCCTAAAATGAGGGAATTGAGGCCCCAAATGTGAAGTGTGCCCAAATGCACTATATCTAGTGAAGAGTTCAAATGTGCCAACCTACCAGGTGTTTTGGGAACATCTGTGATGCCTCCTCCCAGCTACAAGAGGTCACACACATGAGACGGGCTTTGGAAACAGATTTGATCATACTTTTCCATCCTTAGTTTTATAGATTCACTTCAAAAAGCTAACCCAAGACTTATGAGCTGTGTTGTGTAGGGTGGGAACTTTGTTTTTAAAATAAAGTTATTTTCAAGTCATGCTTAGCTGTGCATGGTGGATGGGTTCCCTCCATGCCTCATGGCTCAGGGAAGCTGGTTGGGTGGAAGGACATGCACAGTCCCTCCGGGGCCTCAGCAGGGACTGGTTCTGAAACCTCTGTACTGTGACAACAGCTCCTTCCTCCCAACCCTGCCAGGTCACCAGCACCCTGAAGCATTAAGTCTGATTTCCTAGTCACATGGCCCAGGAAGGCCAGTTGGTAGCTATCAAACTAAGACCCAACTAAACAGAAAAGTCAAGACATATTTTTATATAGGGGAGAACTGAGTTTATTTTGTAAAGTGGAATATGCGACTACTTATATTTTATTTATTATAACACATAAGCATCAGTGGCAAACAAACATGATAGTTTGCAGGTATATAGAACTCTATAAATTCTTAATACTAAGCATGAAGACTTCATGCATATACACATGAAAGGATAATGGGAACATAATGTCCACAGACCATTCCCAATGTCACTATATTTGACTTAAGAGTCCTTCACATCTTTGACCTCAGAGTCGTGGAACTGTAAATGACACCTAAATTCTGTTTTGCAAATTTATGTCCCATCTCCACCACTCCATCTTGCTGTGTGCCTTGATTTTTTCTTGTTAAAACTGAAACAGAGTATCACAGATATTCCAGGAGCATGCTGTAGTCACCTCATTAGAAATCTGAGAAATGACAGTTAAGGCTACAATGGAAAGATGGAACCACGCGGTATTTGGCTCCAACTGGCAAACATTAAAGATGGATCATGTTAAGTGTTTCTGAGAGTAGGGGGCCACAACTCCTTTCTATACAGCTGGTGGGAGTGTGAATCTAACCATTTTGGAAAACAATTTGGAATTTTCTACTGAATTTGAATCTATTCATCCTTTGTGAGTCAGCAATCCACTGCCAGGTATACAAACTTGTGAACGCTGCACCCCGAAAGTATGCTAGGATGTTTATAGCAGTTTTATGTGTGACCACTAAAAACTGTGACCCTGAATGCTCACCTACCACAGAGTAAATAAATTGTGAGATAGTCATGCAGGGGAATATGGTAGAACAACAAATGAATGAACAGCAGTGATACAAAGCCCAGAGGCCTTTCATGAGCAGAAAACCTTCTAAGGATTCCACATGCACCAAGTTTCCAAACAGGCAAGTGCAAGTGGTTTTGCTCAGATGTATATAAGTATTAACATGGTAATAAAATAAAATAAAATAAAAGTCTTAAACAGGAAGAAGAAGAAAGTGAAGGCATGCTGGATATATGAGCCCCGGAAGTGGTGTCCTCAGGGGTGGGGTGTGAGTAGGGACCTGAGATGTTGGTGTTTTCTTTCTTTACTCCAGTGATGTTGGCTCTGTAATCATTCATTAAGGTGCACAGATAAAGTGACACACTCTTTTGTGTGTTTTATAGTTCATAATAAAAAGAGAGCTGGTGCAAGATGGAAATAGAGTGTCTTTTTGTTTTTGGATAAACGACTGCTGTAAAGACAAAGTCATTTATCCAAGAGTCTCCCTCCTGGAGTTCCAGCCAGACAGCCTGAGCCAGTTCCCAAGACAACAAAGGTGACAGCTGTCCTGTGAGCACACTAGAGATGGCAGACACAGGGACAGGCTGTGGACATGTAACCTGAACAGCCTCCCAGGCAGCTGGCAGGAAATGAGGGCACAGAAGGGAAACCCACAGGCCCAACAGCTGTAGGTGGCAAAGACCAGAGGTTTGGTGACATTAACGGCCAGCAACTGTGAGGTGTTTTCAGGCTGCAGGCAGATCTGGGGTTGGGCTACTTTTAATCTAAAGTATGGGAAATACTGGTTTAGAAGCTGAAGAAACTCCTCCTTTTGGCCACCCTATTCCTCAGGAAAGTGCCCCTCTGCCCTACACGCCCACAAGGTTTGCCACACAGGCACCCAAAAAGAGGAAGAAAGAAGTCTAGTGTTTGATTCCTCTCAGTGATGCTGCCTTCCAATCTCAGTGTCAAAGACTTCAGGCATGTCCACATAAGCACTAGAATAATTTTTCCCAATGAGTCTCTCTTGGGAGAGTAAAGCTCCAACATATTTATGTTTTGCCATTACAGAATGTGGGACTTCAGTGCTTTGAACTGGAGCTGGGCTGTGAAGTTGCCTTAATTAGCCTTGAGAAGTGTGGTGCCATGGGGCATGTGCACTCTTTCTGGTGAGAGGACAGGGAAGCCAAATCCTTCAAGGTAGAGCACCTTAGGCTCTGTGAGGAGCAGGTGAGGTGGAGAGAGTGGTAGTTCTGTGACCCTCCTGGATCAGACAGAATATGTAGTGGTAATGCCCAGATGTTGGCAGGGAAGCGAGAACCTAGGAGGTGGTGGGACCCTCCAGGCAGTTTCCACCCACCAAGGTCATGGGACATTGAACTGTGTCTGCTGCAGACAGAACAGAATAGCTGGGAAACAGGGTAGAGTTTGTGGGAGTAACATGCTGGACATTGTGCATGTGGATATAAGGACAAGAGGTTTCTAACTCAACTCAGGAGAGGCACCAGCCCTAATAATTCACTAAAGATAAGAGAAAATGCAACTTCTGGGTGCTACTACTTTCACCACAGCAAAATGCAGGCACATGTGCAAGATATACACATAGGGAAAGCAGGATCAGTGAAGAAGGCAAGTCCAAATCAAGGGCCATGCCAAGCTTTCCCACACCCACCTTTTTAAAGATAACATCACAAATTCCCCTCTCCAGCTCTCTGGGCACTCTACTCCTCTGTCAGCTTCATGGGGACCTTGATCAGACCAGTGAACTGATATTGCCACAAGTCCACAAATCTCTTTGAACTTTTTACTTCAGACAGGTTGGGACTATTTATGTTAACCTGCGGCTACAGAACCACACATGTCAAATAAAATGATGTACTTTGATTGAAACACATGAAGATGCTGGTAAAATTTAGCTTTTATTGTCATATCTGAGGCTTACAACAGCCACATGCTGTTTCATTTGTCAATGAACAAGGGTAAAATATTTTCTAAATCCACATTTGCTTTTAAAATGTAAATATATGGGACAAAGTGAGTTGAAATTTGAGCAGGGATAAGTGAGCAGCAAAGAGCAAAAAGAAAAAAAAAAATGATTTTGGCCTAAGGATCAATACCATTACTAGCACTGCAGTGGACAGAGGGACAGCATCTTGCACCAGCAGCACAGTGCACACCTGACCCTGAGATTCCCATGTTAAAGCATACACCTGTGAGAAGATAACCTCTTCAACTCTGGAGAACAGAGTTGAACAACAGAGTTGGAACAACAGTTCCAACATTGGATGCTTCAGATACCCAATGATAAATATTAAGTACAAGCTTAAAAATATCACCCAAAACATAAGGAAACATGAGTTATAAGAGAGGGAATAGGGAAAGAAAGAGAGCTAGAGATTTATATCCCCAAGGACTTACTGTACTGTAGTCATCAGATATGGAAGATAGGTTAACTATGTGTGAAATCCTTAAAGAAACGAAAGATGGAATCACAAAAACTAGCAAGCAATAAGATACCTTCAAAAATGCTCAGGGATATTTGGAACAATAGCATCAACCACACATAGAACTGATAGAAATTTTAAAATGTAATCAGTGGGAAAAAATTCAGTGAATAAACTTAACACCAAATTAGACATAGATGAAGTAAAAATTAATAAACTGGAAGGCAAATTTAAAGATACTACCGTAATGTAGGGCACAGAGAAAAGGCAATGCAAAATAAGAAAAATATAGAGGATAAATTGAGAAGGTCTAACATGTTTAATAGAAACTTCTTAAGGAATGCATGGTAAAAAAGCAAACAAACAGTAACATTTAAAGAAAAAATAGCTGAGTACTTTCCAGAACTAATGAAAGAAAAGCATCTGGGGTTATAGGAAGCACAGAATCCTGATCACTACTGGCTTAGGCTTATACATTACTTTGTTCATTCAAAGACAACTCAGATAAAATACCAGTTTCCCCATTTTACCATCAAGTAAACTGAGATCAGAGAGATGAATGAAGTTGTCTTCATAGAGCTATTAAGTGGCTGGGTCTATCAGATTTCATAGCCTGAATTTTTTTACTATTGCATTTACATTTCTACTAATAGTAGTAGTATTGAGGTATGTATATAAACCAGGCAAATAATGCAGTTATAGGGTATGTTGCAGGAGTCTAAGTGACAATTTTCTAATGTACATATGGTTAGAGACCATCCAATGAAATCTGAAAATCTCAAATGTGCACACTGTTCTTTTTTCCATTACTTGTTTTATTTTATTCATTATGCTATTACAGTTGTCCCAATATTTTTTTCCTTTGCTCAGTACCACCCTTCCCTCCAGCAACCCCCTCCTTAGTTCAAGTCCATGGGTTATGCATATAAGTTTTCAGTTTTTCCATTTCCTATAGTATTCTTGATACCACCCTCCCACCCCCGTCTATTTTGTACCTACCAATTATGTTTCTTAATCTCTGTACCTTTTCCTCCATTCCCCCCTTCCCCCTCTCCATTGATAACCTTCTGTATGATCTTCATATCTATGATAATGTCCTTTTCTAGTTTTTTGCTTAGTTTGTTTTTGTTTTTTAGGTTTAGTTGTTGATAGTTGTGTGTGCTGTAATTTTACTGTTTATAATTTTGATCCTCTTTTTCTTAAGTTCCTTTAACATTTCATACAATAAAGGTTTGGTGATGATGAACTCCTTTAGCTTTACCTTGTCAGGGAAGTACTTTATCTGCCCTTTCACTCTAAATGATAGCTTTGCTGGACAATCTTGGTTGTAGGTCCTTGCTTTTCATTCCTTTGAATACTTCTTGCCTGCTAATAGTCTTATGGGAACTCCCTTATATATAATTCTCTGATTTCCTCTTTCTGCTTTTAAGATTCTCTTTTTATCTTTAACCTTTGGCATTTTAATTATGTGTCTTGGTGTGGTCCTCTTTGAGTCTAACTTGTTTGGGATTCTCTGTGCTTCCTGGAGTTGTGTGTCTATTTTCTTTGACAAATTAGGAACATTTTCTTTCATATTTTTTCAAGTAAGTTTTCAATTTCTTGTTCTTCCTCTTCTCCTTCTGGCATCCCTATGATTTGGATGTTGGGACTTCTGGAGAAGTCTTCTTATTCTCTCTTCATTTTAAAAAATTCTTGTTTCTTCATTCTGTATTAGTGGACTATTTATTTCTCCCTTATGTTCCAATTAATTGGTTTGAACCCCGGCTTCCTTCCCTTCACTATTGTTTCCCTGTGGATTTTTCTTTATTTCACTTAGTGTAGTCTTCATTTCTTCCCTTATGCATTTGCTGTACTCAATGAGCTCTCTCAGTATCCTTATCACCAGTGTTTTGAACTCTGCATCTGATAAGTTGATTATCTCAATTTTCCTTAGTTCTTTTCCTGGATTTTTGATATGTTCTTTCATTTGGGTCATATTTCTTTGTCTCAATTTGGCAGCCTCCAAAGTACATACACATAGTTTCTGTGCATTAGGTAGAAATACTTTTGACTTTGTCTTGGTGCACCTGTTACATTATAAGGGGAAGACCCTTAGGTATTCATCAGTGCAGGGCAACTTGTTTCACTGCTTCATGGCTCTGTACGTGGAGAGGGGTCAGAGATAAAACAATGCCACTTTCTCAGTACTTGCCCATTTTCCAGTCACTTCACCCACTTCTTGTATATGATGGGTGCCCCTTGCTGTTGCCCTATTGGTGGTTCACAGAATGGGTGGGTTTGTATATGTTCTAGGACTCTGGGGGCCCTCTGAATAGACTCTCCTGAGAGACCAGCAGTTTCTACTGCTGCTCCAACCCCCACTGGTTTTTACAGCCAGAAACTATGAGGTTTTATTTTCCCAGAGCAGGAACACTGGGCTATGCCATTTGGCCTGGGGCTGGGATTGCTCCCGGTGTCCCTCCCAGCATAACTGCCCATTCCACTGGCTGCCACTACTGCCGTGCTGCCACAACACTGTGTCCTCTCTGCCCTGACTCCCCATCTCTGCCCCTCTGACCTATCTGGATGAATATTTGTTCTTTAAATACTTAGTTGTTGGACTTCCTTAAAGTTCAATTCTGACAGTTCTGGTAATTTTTTGTTTGAGATTGGTTGTGATCCTTCTTATGTTGTGCAAGGAGGTGAAGTGTGTCTACCTACACCTCCATCTTGGGTGGAAGTCCAAATGATCACTGTTCTTAGTCTCGCTTAGGTAGGTATCAGGCATCTCCAACAAGCTCCAAGGAGGTCCCAGACCAGCAGCATAGCCATCACCTGGGAACTTGTTAGAAGTGCAAATTCTTGAGCCATAACCCAGACCTAGTGATTTAAAACTCAAGCAGGGGTTGACCCAGCAATCTGTGCCTTTAATCAGCTTCCAGGTCTTTCCCCCACACACAGAAGTTTGAGAACCACTGCTTATATCACCTCCTCTGGATTTTGTATCCATCTTATAAAACTTTATTGTTTTTCATCCTTCATCCTAATTTATATTTGTTCTTTGCTCATAGGGAATACATGTATATATTCTTATAAGCTATCTCAATGTTTCTGTAAAATGCGTCATGTTTTGAATACTTAAAAATGCTTCCTGCGGGGCAGGCCAGTGTTGCCATGGAGACACGAGGTGAAGGGGGTTTAAGAAGGAGATCAAAAAAGGGATGGATGTAATACAACAACAATAAAATTAAAAAAAATAAAAAAGAAGGAGATCACAGGAGAGTGGGGTTTCCTGGGTGGTGGCAGAATGGTGGGATGGAGAGTAAGTGCTGCTACTCCTGGGCCAGTCACATCTGGGAGACTTGTCAGGTCCTGAGAAAGACCTTGACCTCTCAGATGGACCCCAAAGTGTGGACAGTGACTCTGTAAGATTTGTAAGAACTTTAGTCAAAAACAATAAAATATTTACCTGGGTACTAATCACAAAGAAAGTGACAATTCCATTTTTTTCTTTTGCAGGACATAAAAATTTTAGAACACTTGCATTGTAATATACTTTATGTAATGAAACAAAGAGCACAGCACATTACATTGAGGGGATGAGAAAGGCACCTGGACAAGTGCTTGTGCACAAGGGTTGTGAGCTGTCCTGTGTGAACCACCTGGGGAGGTATTTCTGCCAGGCAGGATCAGGGACCTGTTGATAGCAGCCTGCTCCCGTGCACTCAGCCAGTCCAGGCAAGGCCCAGCAATGTCACCACATGGCTTTCAAATTTTATCCTAAGAATGCACATGCATTATTTGTAATGAGTTGTTAACCTAGAAAAAGGGTTTAGTTTTTCTCTCATGTAAGTAGAAAAATATATTACCAAATTATTATCAAAGGAAGCGTAAAGACTATGTAGTCAAATTAAGAAAATAAAAGGTACTGTTGTGATGTGTAAAGAAGTAAAAAATTATATTATTCTTTCTCTGAATTATGTGTGTGTAGTATTTACCAGCTTTAAAAATTATAATTTGTTGTGATTTTATTCTTGTTATCAAAATATATTTTATACCTAATTTTGTACTTTTTAAAAAGAGGGTCTTCAGCCCTGGCTGGTAGCACAGTGAATAAGGTGCCGGCCTGTGAACCCAAAGGTTGCAGGTTCGATTCCCCAGCCAGGGCACATAACTAGGTTGCAAACCAGGTCTCCAGTCAGGTCTGTGGCTGGAGGCAGGTCAAAAGCAACCATACATTGATGTCTCTCTCCCTCTCTGCCTCTCTCCCTTCCCCTCCTTCTAAAAATAATGAAAAAAAAAAAAAAAACTTTAAAAGAGGGTCTTCAAATTGTATATGCTTTGAGCCCCACCAATCCTGAATCTTTTCTCTGGAAGAAAGAATTCATAACTTTTGGAAAATAAGCATTGTTTCCCTTTTCCAACAAATTTGTATTTTAGTCACACCTGAGCTATGGCTAATTTCTCAAAATAGCCAATTGTACCATCACACAGGGCCTCAGAGAATCCAGGGTACACACCCCCAACAACAGTGGTATCACTAATGTGGCAGAGCTCTGACCCCCACCCATAGGACTTGGGCCCCTGGGAATCCCTGTCTGCTGCTCGTATGAACGTACAGAGTGAATGTGCTTACTTCCAGCTGCTCCATAGTCTCTTTCTACATCTAGCCAGACAGATCCTAAAGAACTTTAGTTGGATCTTTCCTAACACATGCCCCAAAATTGGACAGACCAACTTGCCCAAAACAAGTCCCTCCCATTACCAGCAAGCCTTCTAAGTATACCCCTGCCTCAGGGAACCCACACAGTGCTATTCCCTCGCTGGATGGCTCCCACTGCCTTCAGTTCTTTTCTTTTCTTTTTCTTTTTTTAAAGATTTTATTATTTCCAGAGAAAAAGGAAGGAAGGGAGCAGAGAAGGAGAGAAACATTAATGTATGGTTGCCTTTGACGTGCTTCCAGCCACAGACCTGGCTGGAGGCCTGACTTGCAACCTGGTTATGTGCCCTGGCAGGGGAATCAAACCAGGGACCTTTGGGTTCACAGGCCGACACCTTATGTACTGTGCCACCAGCCAGGGCCTGCCTTCAGTTCTTAGGTCAAATTTCTGCTTCACAGTAAGACCCTTCCTCACCATCCAGTATAAGACAGAACCAGGTACCCTGGCCAGCATGCTCTGTTCCTTTCTATGCACCTACATCTATGAAGTCCCCATTCAATGGCTCAGTGTCTCTTCCCCATTGAGATGCAGCCTCCACAAGGCAGATGTTGTTTGGCTCATGTCTCCACCCCCAAGGTCCAGAATGATATTGGCATTTGGTACCTCAAACAACTATGGACACTGATAAATACTGATCCAAAGAGGCACAAGCCATTTAAGTGGTTGGAAAGTAGGCAGTAACACATCCTTTAGGAAAAGGTGAATGAGGTCTGAGAAGAATAAATGGGGAAGGAACCAATAGCTGCCAGAGTCCCTGGGCAGTCTCAGAGCAGGTGCCACTTGCGGCACCTGTGTCTAACTGGGGAAAGGGTGGCCCTATCTTACTGCAGCTGATCCCCAGCAACCTGAGAGTGGGTGTCTGAACCAGCATGCTTAAGGTTTAGATTATACAACCTGAAGCTGACACCACACCTAGATGTTACGTACACAATCCCATGATATTTGTGTTGGAAAGTATTCCTAAGGAGATGGTGAAAGTCCAAACCTCAGTTTGGACTGAGAAAATAATGTCTCCCAGACCATAGGGTTTCTGCCAGAAGCTCTTACTGCATCCACTAAACCATCATTCCAGTTACTGTTGGGCGCCAGTATCTGTATTTGTTTTTAGGATCACTTTTTTTTTTTTTTTTTTTTTTTTAAGTATGTGCTGAAGACCTTAAACAACAGGTATGGCAAAATCTAAAAATAAATTGTTTAAATAGATACACAAAAAAACTAATTTCTAGGAAATATTTACAAAGTCAGCTGGGTATGATTTCCTGTTCATGGGGCTACTTGGCCCTTTGTTAACTATCCAAGGTGAGAACAGGCCTTTACACACTGAAATACCTGTGGCATCTCTGGAGGGTCACTGAACAGGGACAAACAGGTGACTTTGCCCTGCCTGCAGTGCTGCTATGCCGCTTTGGCCAGGGCACCTTGGGGAATGAGATGGATACCTTTCCAAGACAGGTCCTTCCCTTCTCTTGACTACAGACCTCGCCCCTAGGTGGTTGGTATTTCCAGGACCTCAGCACTAGGTTTACCTTAACCATGGAAGATAACAGTGAGCAGGACTTGGGACACTCACCTCAACCCTGAGATGATAAAGTCTATAAACCAGCCTGTGATCAAATGCTTACACTACCTTTCCCATGAGCTACTCTCAGGGAACTTCCTTTAATATCTGCCCTCCTGATGCTTAGTTCTGAGTAAAACAGAAGGAAAGTCTAAGATCTTGGGAGGAAATGTGAGTGAACAAACTAGTGTCTTTGGTTTAAATGAATAGTCATGAATATTGCTATGCATCCTATATTTACCATTAAAAGCAGACTATGAGGTTGAATAACATTATCTTTAAATTACGTCCATCAGTACCCAAGAAAAATGTTCACTTTGGGGCCACACTGGCAAAACTATTAACTGGATAACAAAGAAAAGCTTTGATTGGAAACATCTCCCGGTAGGCCAGCACAGCAAGGGTGGCTCCTTCCCAAGTTGTGTGGGTCTAGAAATGAAAAGCCTGAGTTACCCTTAATAATCCAAGCAGGTCTGGGAGGTAAGAGGGAAAGGCATGGTACTTACAAAAATTTCCCATTTGTTTTTGATCCTATCAGAACAATTTGTTCAGATTCATCTCGAGAGATTTTTCCGTGGAACCAGGGCATTTTTTCATGGGCTGTGGTGGCAATCAGCTTCTCCAGCTGAGGCTTCTGGCTGATAATGGCCTGCTCTAGAGCTTGGCCCTGCCATGGCGGGAAAGAGCAGAGCAACACTGCATTAAACAAAACATGACAGTGAAACCATTTCCAATATGGTCCAAGTCCTGAGATGACAAAATACAATAAAATGTGTTTGTTTACTCAATAAATAAAGTCAGTAAGATCTTATAGATTATTTAAATACCTTCAATGTGCAAACAAGAAAATAGATTTTAGAATACTGTAGTTTATTGGCCTTCTAAAGGTGTACCAGCTTTAGAAACCACCTGGTACAACCCATGGGGTCTAGGGAACATGCATCCTGCCCTCCTTGGATCAGTTGTCTACTATATTGAGCTTGATCATCTACTAACAATTCTAAAGCACTAAGACATATGCTTTCCTGTTTGCCTCTTAAGGCCGCACAGTGTACTCACACACACTGGGGCCTGGAACTGCAGGTGCTGTGATCACGGAAAGTGCAGGATCACAACTTGATGCTGCAGGAATGACTGATGTGAAAGCAAAAATGGGAGAGGGGCTGACAGCTGGGTAATTTACATCCTCAATGGTCTTAATAGGAGAGAAATACATATTCTGCATAGTAGCACATGAAGAACAAAATTTGACTATCTGAAGTCATAAAAAGGAACTTAAAAGCTTTGGCTGGATAGCTTAGTTGGTTAGAATGTCATCCTGATACACAAAAGTTGCAGGTTCAACCCCTAGTCATACCACATACAAGAATCAACCAATGAATACACAAATTAGTGGAATAACAAATTGATGTTTCTTTCCTCTCTCTCAATTCAATAACTTAAAAAAATTTAAAAGAACCACAAGGAATAAAAAATAAAATATAACCAACACAAATTAGGAGAAGGAAAGGAGGAAAGAATATAGAAGGGCAGGTGAGAATGGGAATTTTGTCACACCTCACAAATGAAGCACAAAAATCAAAGCAGTGACAGGCTATATATCAGAGAAGCCTGCCAAGCAAAGCAGGCAGGGGTCAAAACGAAAAGAGCGTGGGTTAATACCCATAACAAGAGAACTGCTGAAAGGGGAGCTGCACAGCTAACTAGCAAATACATTGTACAGAGTGAAAGAAGCCAGTCTGTAAGGGCTACATACTGTGTGAGTTCATTTATAGGGCTTTCTGGAAAAGGCAAAACTATAGGACAGAAATCAGATGAGGAGCTTCTGGGGCTGGGGTCAGGTGTTGTACAAGGGTGCTTGATGGATAATAGAGCTGATTGCGACAGGGTCTACCTTATGCTATTTGTTTGTCAAAATTCATAGCACTGTATATCTAAAAAGGATGAATTTTATGTATAAATTACAACTCAATGAATCTGATTTATATGACTTCAAAAGAGTGAAAGGGTGGTCTAACACATATCTAATAAGTGTTAAGGGAAAATACTTGGCACCTAGTATTACTAAATTGTCTGCAAGACTGAATTTAATTTAGAGCATATTAAAGGAGTAAAAAGAGAGACACAGAACATAATCCTCAAAATCCTATATGCTCGTAACTGTGTATTTCAGCTAACACTGGAGAATGTGGGGCACATACATCCAGGAAGCTCAAGAACAATAGTCTTGAAGCACAGAAGTCTGAGCAGGAGTCCAAGGAATATAACCTGTCAAAGCCTATGGGATCTTTCTAGATGACAAGGAGTCAACACACACAAATTAAACACACACCCTCTTCTCTACGGCAAACAGCCTGTTCAGGTTTATCCTGTAGATACTGCCTACAGATCAGAGGGATGGGTACAGAGAGATGCTATAAATAACATTATTTCTAAACAACAGAAGTTAAATAAATTACACTGCATAAGAGGGAATATCAGGCAGCCACAAAAGATTAATAAACATGTGGGGACACAGACAGTTCTGTGAGAGAGGAGATGAAGCTATAAAATCCAGCGCCCATTGTGTGTGGTATGACCCTCTAAGGTAAATAAAGACCAGGAGATGTCTGTGAAGTCTCTCTGAAAGGGCCCAGCATGAATTGGGTGACAGTGCTTCCTGTGGTGGAGAAACCCACATTGCTAGCATGCAGGGGCCACCCTCTCAACTGTGACCACAAAAAAGGAAAGGCTGCCTTCATGGAGCAAAGCATTCTTTGGTCCAAGTTGATGACTAAGGCTGCTAATCTGAGGTAGCACTCATGGCCCTGCTGCGCAGGCTGGGGCACTGAACTGCATGGCCTTCTCCAGACTGAGCACAGCAGTGGGACTGGCGGCCTACCTGCAGGTTCCAGGTCTGCTTCACATACTCCCGGATGAGGTTCTCCTTCAGGTCCTCAAAAGGTCCAGTCTTGGGCTGCACCCCAGGTGGCCGGTTGAAGGGCTTCTTGAGGAGGCAGACAAGGCCATCTGACTCCTGGGAGTGGTAGTGGCAGAGCTCGGCAGGGCTGGCATGTGCCCTGCCACCTGCAATGGCGTAGGTCCCATTCAGCTCCCGCTCAATGGTGTAGTGGTGTGCTTTGCGCCCGTGTGCCACTGACAGGGCAAATCCACCCAGGTAATTTCGGCTCTGGCGCAGCAGGTAGAGCCCATCACTCATGCCACCTTGGACCAAGTAGTCTTCAGCCTCCTCCCGGGTAATGTTGCCAAAGAAGAAGGGCAGGTGGTCAGCTACACCTGCGGCCATGCCTGCCTCCCTCACAGGCAAGGGTACAAGGTGTCAACCTGGTCAAAACAAAGAGGCTCACCAGTCAGCACCCACACAGCAGAAACATTTGTAAAACTGCCAACTTTTGACACTGGGGCCAGACCCTCCATCATGGGGAAGTCCTTTCTTCCTGGGACTTCACCTATAACTGGCTGCCTACCCATCTGCACACATAACCGTTCGATTTCCGAAAGAAGGAACGTCTACCTTCTGCAACAACATGGATGGAACTGAAAAGTATTATGCTTAGTGAAATAAGCCAATTAGTGAAAGACAAATACTATATGATTTTACCCATTCCAGAACACTAATGAACAAAATAAACAAACAAGCAAAACAGAACCAGATACGTGAATTCAAGGAACAGACCTTCAGTGCACAGAGGGGTGGAGGAGTGGGGAGGAGGAGGAAAAGAAGGGGAGCAGTTGAATCAAGGAACTAGCATTGAAGACCCATGGACATGGACAACAAGTGGGATAGACTTGTGGGGGTGGAATGGGTGGGTGGGGAATGGAAGAGTAGGGAGGGAAAATGGGATAAATGTAATACAACAATAAAATTAAATCATTTGATTTCAACCCCACACTCTCAGTATAGAACCTGAAAACAGAACATCAGACAAATGTGGCCAAAGAATCTTTTTGTGTATGTGGAGTCAGAGAATTCTAAGGGACACATTAAAAATAGAACCCCTTATTGCAAAACAGGGCTTCGGAGCTGGTACTGGTGGTCAGCAGGGACACAGGATAGAACCATGGCGAGCCTACGCTTATCGCTCTCAAGATGGAGACAGCAATAGGGAACACCTGCTGCTGGTCAGAGCTATGTGCAGTGAAAATGTCGCTGAATACTCTTCATCTAAGCACTGAGTGTTTACAGTCTTACACACTGTAGTCAGACACCAGGGAGCTGAAGTGCCGGGCTTGTGCACATACCAAGTAACACAGTAACAGTGGTAACACATCAGTTAACACACCTTACTTAAGTCAAGAGTATGACCTACAAGCCTCTGCCCTGAGGCATTAAGATAGACATCCTCCCCCAGAACCCATGGCCTCGGGCTGTACACTCTCTCCCCCTTATCCTCTTCCAGATCATTCCCAGCACCAGCATGTACCAGCCAATATTGAAGAAATAGTGCTGTCACATTTGCTGAGTCACCTGCCACAGAAAAGTTACTTCTTCACTAAACAGACATACACACAGGCACACAAAGACACAAGACACACACAGAAACACAGACACAAAAACACACTCATAGACACACAAACTCATAGACACAGAGAAACACAGAGACAGAAATAGACACACAAAAACACAGATACACAGTAATGTGAAACAGCCTCTTCTCAACATGAATTATTCTATAAGTGGTTATACACATAAGCAAGCCTACCCAATAGCAGCAATAAATAGGCTTTTCTCTAGACAATTTTGCCAATTCAGTACTCCTGATGAAGCCTCTAATAACACTTGAGTTTATTATAATATGATTATACAAATAAATAATTTTCTTTCTTATTTCTAACATTAACTATCAGTGATTCATTTTTCTTTTTCCAGTTTCTAAAACTTCATCTCCCAGCAGGGTTTTTAAAGTACAATCCACATGTGTATTCCAGTCTAAGGACACTGTTAACAAGAAGACATCTCTGGAGAAACAGTGAGCTGACACATCTTCTGGACACACCACTTCTCTTCCGGCTTCATTCTGCATTTCTGACAATCCTTGGTTGCCTGCATTGCAGGTTTGGCCCTGCCCTGTCAACAGTAAGGCCCTAAGTGCTTCTTTATTACATTCCACTCTGCTCCTGCAGTGGGTCTTCTAGGGCCTCAACCATCCCTTGCTCCATGAGTTTCACCTGCATTTCCAATTCTCCCCTGCAGCCCAGTACTTATTGAACTTCCATCTGTGTGCACATCACCTGCACTCAATTGGGTCAATGATCTTGGTGGTGCTCAGGCTGCTCCCTGACTGCAGCTGGGGCCAAGATGTCCTCTGCCGACTCACAGCCTTCCTTGCCCAGGTGCTGCCTGGCCAGGGACCAGCCTCCTTGCTTTCTCTCAGGTTTGTGTTGCAAATGGCCTAGGTGTGAGTTCCATTCTCTCCACATTAGCACTGTCTGGTTTGACCAGCTTCATGGGTGTAAGTAAACCAGCTACTGGCCTACATCCTTTCCCTCCTGCTCCTCCTCCACTCACCTGTGGCCCCACAGTATCCTGCAGCATGTCCCTGTTCTGCCCATCGATGTCTTTCCATGCTAGGTATGTAAGCCTCATACCTAGCAGGCCTGGTCCCCAGGCCATAGCTGCCTTCTGCAGGTCCTTGCTCTCATTCTCTCTGCTTGGAAGGGGAGGAGAGTATAGTATAGGGGACTTGTCTTAGAGACCTGCCTCAGATGCACCCTTGCTCTTAGCTGTCCCTACATTCAGGACCTTTGACATCGCTGCCATCCATAATGAGCCTCAACTGAAACTGTCTATAAGAACAATATTTTAAGTGTTACCAATACTTTTTAATTTATATAACTCTTACCACAACTATAACTTGTTAAATTAATCTCTTTGTCAATAACATTTACACTGGTGCTGGCCTCTGCTGTGATTCCCACATCAAAACAAATCAACATTGACATGACACAACGAGGCTGTGATGAGGCAGCCTGCCAGGGCTTGTCCTCCAGGCACATCAGGGCACCCTGTATGAGTCTGAGGATCTCCTTTTGGCTTCTCCAGGAGTGTGGAGGTCTGGCTACACTAGGTGGTGGCAGCCCATGGCTGCTGGTATGACTTCCTGTGCTGAAGGTGATGCCTGGTGCATTGGAGTAAAGATGGGGTATTGCAAGAACATCTCAGGGCACATTCTTGGGCTGTTTAATTTTGGAGATGAACAACATCTGTGATACCCTAGCTATGACTTCTCAGGACTGGATTCCACTGGCATCAACCCAGAGCCTTCGCTGGGTCTCCAATTTCCCTTCTGCGACACTGACCATGGTGATGGTCCTGTTGCCTACATTCCAGTCACTGTCCACAGTGGCCTGTCACTACACTGTGGTTCTCAGCCCTGTTTTTGACATATTAGAGCTTGCTCACTATGGTAAATCCCAAGTTTTACCTTTGTGCTCAGCCTTGGTTGGGACAGCTGCTATCTCAATTGTTCCTGCCCCTGCTGGGAACACATACAGAGAGCAGCTTCCTGCTGTGGGCTTGTCTCACATGCCCATCACCTGGGCCACCCCTGGTACTTACTTATAGGCATCACTTACATCTGCCTTCTCCTTGGACCCAGGGAAAGTCTGTAGCTCAAACTATAATGCCTATGGGATAATTTTCTCAACAGTGCCTAGAACTCACTACCTGTTTTGTCTATCTCAACATTCCCAGTTATTTTTCTACTGTGTGAAACCAATTTATTCAAAAGCTCAATATTGAGAAACAAAAGAGGTGCCTATCTGCACAGGTAGCTTGTCAGTAAGGTGAGGAGGCTTAAGGTCACTGCCAGGTGAGTTCCTCAACATACTGCAGCATCCTCTGCTCATCTGGACCCTTTCTGTGACAGGTTAAATGTGCATTTCATGACAGAAAATGCTTAATGACATGATAAAATGTTTAGCGATGCCTGGGGCAGCACAGCATGCCCCCTTGCTTCATTTTCCTCCTCAGCATTTCTCCAAAGGCAACCACCTATGAAGATACACTGCAACCTACTGTTAACTTGATCCTTTCTGGGTCCCCAGCAGAACCAGCTCTGGGAGGCGAAGGGACATGCCTCTGCTTGCTTCCCTCCCTGCCTTGGCCCCTGGAACGGTTCCTGCACATGGCAGGTGGTCAAAAGATTTAGGATTATGTGAAATCTAATTTCAAAATAAGGGGTACAGACAACCTAGCTTTGTTTCTAAAAGGTTGTATGTGATAAAAATATACACTGAGCATGAGAAAGGACAGAGGAAGTCTGAAAGGATGGTAGGCAGTTTGACTACTTTGTATTTACTGTGGAAACCTTCATACTGCCCCTTTGCCCTTCCGCCCATTGTCCTTTGCCTGTCCTCTGCTCTTCCAAGGTCATCAACCTCCAAATGGGCAAGCCCAAGGTCACCCCTCTCACCCTAGCTTGCCTGACCACTACAGCACCCCACTTCAGCGGGTCAGTCTCTTTTCTTTGCAGCCCACTCCCCATGACATGCCCAGGAGCGTACTTTCTCCTCTCTCCACTGCACTCCTGACCTAGAGGCTGTTTACCTGACCTTTCCCCCTGGAATGTCTGACAGACAACCCAGCCCTCATTTGCTTGAAATGGAGTGTGAACATTTTCCCTTAGCCTCTCTTGAGTGAGGAAATGACACCAACTCTAACCAGTAGCATAGGAGGAGACCCTAGAGTCTTTCAGGATTTCTCTCTCACATTGTGCATGTCTAATCCAGAGTCAGAAAAGACATGTTTTCTGATAGACCCAGCCATCCCCTACTAGAATGGGTTCCCTTAGGTTATGTGAGCTCCATGCAGGGACCTGCTACAACAGAGGCTGGGAATCGGGGTCAAACCAGCTGGTCCCCAGGGAGTTCTCCTCACCTTTTTCTAACATATATCCCGAAGCCCTGGCTCCTGCTTTCCTGATGCTACCCTCTCACTCCCACCAATGAAAGTTTTATACAGCTTTCCATCCCACCAGCTTCCCTTTTGGTTTATTCCCCAACATAGCAGGCAGTGTGAGGCTGCCAAGCCATCTCCCACCTCATCACATCCTCAAACCTCTTTGAACCCTACTTCCCTTTGACCCAAGCCCCTTCCTCATCTCACCTGCTTATGCCTGCATTTATCATGTCCACACACAACCCTCCTTCCTGTTCTAATGTGATGGGACCTTTCCTGACCCCAGCTGTCTCACTCGAACCTATTTGGTTTCTCCTTCTCAGCTGTGTGGTCTCAGCTCTTGTCACCTCAGAGCCGTGTCTTCTGAGAACCGTATCTGAGGTAGCTTCATGCCCCCATTTATCTTGATGTCACCAAAGTGTTTATTTCCTTTGTTGCTCAACATAAGCCTACCCTCTGGCCCTGAATGTGAGCTCCCATGTCTGGAATTGTTGACCTATACCCTTCACACTTGGGGCTGTCCAGGCACATACAAAATACCTGCAAAGAAGAAACACACAGATCTTTCTTTTACAGGGTTTTCTACAGTGAATGCACATGGCTTTTGTAATACAAATTCTCAATGTGCAGGGGCTCCTTTGCCCAAGTGAACAGTGTGATGTACCCTGGACACTCATCCAACCCCCTGAGCTTCCCCAGCCCGATGGAGCAACATGCCTACACAGGGCTCACCACCTCTCAAGCGGACCTTGTCCAGCCTGGAATGGACACACCTGGTAGAAAAGTCTTTCTCAGCCAATGGCCTACCTCTCCTCCAGCCCTGCTCCTCTGCCCATGGAATGCACAGAACTTCTAATTGTGCGTCTGTAAACAGCCTTCAGATGCCTGCTACCAGCTTGCTCTGCTCCAAGCTTACATACCTTCCTTCACTCAATGTTATTCCAGTGCATTCACTATGCTGGTCACATTACCCCATACAATGCCATTTTGCCCAAGGCCCTCTTGAAAAGGCAGCATCTTTGATGTTGCCACCACCACTAAGATCCAAACACACACTAGTACAACCCCTTCCTGGGTCCATACTCAGCGGTCCACAAATGTGGCTGGGTAGCCTCAGCTTCCCAGTAGCCAGTCCCAGCTTCTGCCAATGAAAAGCTACCTTTCCAAATGAGGCTCATTTTACACACTAAGACAGCTGCATCACCCCTCATGCTCCTTTTGCTGGCTTTGCCCATCTCCCTCATCTCCACCTCTGCCTGGAAGATGGTCAGAGGCACTGGTCCCCAAGCCCTACAAGGGCCACAATATCCTGCAAGGCAGGATCAGAGGAATGCCAAAGTTCAGATTAATTTACTGTCACTAACAACATGATAGACCACCAATGATTACAGTGTCATTTCTTTCCATTCTTTCTCAATATTCCTACTCTTGGCTCTTTTCTTGTTATCTTCCATGTCTTTAGTCCATTCTCATTATTCATGGTACTTAAGTTCTATAAAGTCATGGTGACCATTGAATTCTCAAATACTGAACCACTCATTGCTCCTGGGGAAAAGAATTATCCTCCTGCAAGCCTATGGTCTGACATTTTAGTCAACTGATAAATATATCACCTAATTTTATGTGTATTCCTATTTAAATAAGTTTATTTCACATGTGTTGTTGATTTTAACATGGAGCTCACGGCCAACAGCCTTGTAACTCAGGACTAAGTGCAGCTTACCTAGCACACATGTTTTCCTCATGAGGCACATCATAGCCTCCAAGCACTGAGACTACCAGGCAGCACTCAGATCTCTGCTTCGGGCTAAACAGCATTATCACCAAAAAACAAAACAAAACAAAACAAAACAAAAAAGCACAGCAAATGCCAAAAAAAAAGAGTGTTCTAAGTGGGCCATGGAAAGGGCACTTACTTATTTGCAGTATGAGCTGAGATAAGAAGGCATGAGTCACCTCCTTCAACCTCAGCTGGGAATTGTTAGGTGATTCAGATTTTTCCCTGCTCTGTGCATGTTGACAAATGACCGTACAAGTGTAGTGAGTATTGATGTGGACCTACAAATACATAGTAGGGAGAAGATAAATTTATAAATCTAGATTTCATACATAATGAGGGTAAACTGTATATAATCTTCTTCTGTTCTCTCTACCTCCTGAAAAGACCAACCTCATCCATAAGAGTATATACATCATTTGCCTTGGTATGAGACTTTCTAAATGCAGTATTCTTGTTCCCTAAATCTGTGCTTATTTCAGTGCTTTTAAGCTTGGCATAGAACCAGAAGAAGCAGCCTCTCTTTGTAATTCTTTTTATTAACCCTATTTGTCCTGGTTATCAGAGGCCTATGATTCAGGGTTTCTGCTTTTCTTAAGGCCCACTGAACCATGGCACCAAGCCACAGTGTGCAGCCCCTTCTTCTTCCTATAGATCAGGGGTTCCTAATCATGAATGGGTATGGGTCTGGCCCATTAGGAACCAGCTGCACAGCAGGAGGTGAGCTTGAATGTCATGTGCTTGGATCATCCCCAAACCACCCCTCCTCTAGTCTGTGGAAAAATTGTCTTCCATAAAACCAGTCATTGGTGCCAAAAAGGTTGAGGACCCCTGCTGTAGAGAACACTTCCAACAGTGAGCAGCATACTCAGGTTGCTGCTTTCATGTCATCGGCCATGCAGCCTTCCTAGATGACATGGACTAAGGTGACACAGTGGAAGAAGTGTATGGTGCTCTGGGGAAAGAAATATCTGGGGATCATTTCTGCCATATCTTACCAGGTCGGGAAATAAAATAAGGAAGATGCAAAAAGCTATCTGACTTTCTTGTCATGCTCAAAGCCACACAGCCACCTCAATGCAAAGCAGCCTTGACAAAATTTGCCAGGGAATTTTTTGTGCAGCTTGAAGCTGAAAAATCTAAGTGAAAGAAAAAACATTATCTGGGGGTTCAGCTAATTTACATTAAAAAGAAGAGGAAAGAGCCCAGCCCAAAGAGGGGTGGGTCGGGGAGACTGCAGGGCTAGCTCAGGAGGGAAGATAAATTTCAGAGATGTGACTGGCAAACCCAGCTCAGTCTGCACTGGGAAGGAAGACAAGGGTTCATTCCCTCTGCAACACTTCCCTGCCAGTTCTCCACAGCACACAGGTGTGTTTATCAGGAGGTGACTGGATATTTAAAAGAGCATGGGGCTTAGTGAGTAATTAATGAACACAGGGTCTACCCAAGGTATCATTTGTTAATGTCCCTTTAAGTGGAAAAGGAAGGGTAGGATCATGTCTAGTGGGCTGAGGTGGCATCAATCCTGAGTGGGTCCAAGAACATCTCCTCAATAAATTTCACCTAGCTACCATGTCTCCAAATCCACCCCATTGCTCACTATCCTCTGAGAAAAAATAACAGGCAAAAGACCTGTCTGTACTAGACAAGAGAATACACACTGAAAGTCCCTGATAGCTCTTACCGGCTTTCTCTTCATTTGGGCAAACCATACAGGAAAGGTGGGATAAGCAGCAAAGTGACTGAGCTTTTGGGGGGTGCTGCTCCAGATGACTCCCAGACTCCTTCCCACTCAGAGGATGGAGGCTCCTGGGAGGCCTGGGTCCCCTCTCGGTGATGTGGCTTCCTCTGTCAGGTCCACATGCACTTTGCTAAGGTTTTCAGCTTCAGCCCTACCGTTGTTATTCACACAACCTCTGCCACTGCAGAAAGCCAACCTCCTGACTTAAACAGAAAGGTCACGTGCCTGTGGATGAAGACACCCAAAGAAAGTTTCACTGAATACATATTTTAAAAATCACCATCATTTTATCTAATCAGTTAAAGAATAATTGTGGATAACTCACTACAAAATATTTCAGAAGCTTACGATAGTGTCCTTAGATTTCATAATCCTGTGACATAATATACCCAATGCCTAAATAAATGGCAAAGGTCATATGATGGGGAAAAGAACCAGGCTGGCAAAAGGCTGACCCTAGCTCTTATGGGCATGTGCTCAGTGGGGGAGTGTTGGCTGCACAGGGCAGAAAACCCAGGAGCACAAATATGAACCTGCTGAGACTTTAGTATTCTTCCCATGAAATACAAAGTTCTGGGGTCACAGTTCTGGATTTACTTGATTCCTATACATTTCTTTCCTTGACCCAAATGCAGGGTCAGAATCAGAAGCCCGGGACAGCTTGGAGTAAGGGAAGGGAAAAAAGCTCACATAGTAGAGAGAAGTACTTAATGGGTAACCAGTGGAAACAGAGAGAAAGCAGCCAATCAGCCCCTAAAAGCTGCCACACAGCCTGTGACTGGGAAAGTAGGTTTCCGCCAGTGTGGGCATGGAAAGCCAGCCAGAAAGCAGAAGTGCAGGTACAAGGAACTTTTAACTGCACATCGGAATGAAGCAAGGACAGCCCAAGGACAAGGGCATGGATCCTGCTAGTCAGACTCCAGTCTAAGAACATGTCAACTGGCTTGAAATGCACTCTCATGAAAGTTCTTACCAAATGACCTTTATCTCAAATTGCTAGGTGGGTATATTAAAATTTTTTGATTATTTTTTATTTTTAAAAAGCCCTAGGATACTGTAATAATCAAATTCCAAATAGAAGAAAATCTTATAAAGGTCTTATCTCAGGATGCTAATTCAAGGGAGGCCTGGCAAAGTTGAGCAGGCATGGTCTTTGCATCAGGATGGTGACGTGCAGGTCAGAGAGATATGCCAGCTCTCTCTGACTCTGATCCCAGATCTCCTGGCACACAGTTGCTCATGGCAGCAGCAGGGGGCTATAACTTTACAGAGGGCTGCTGGTAGGTGAAGTTCCTCATGATGAGACCCATGATGCTTTTCAAGCAGACACTAAACATACGCATACTCTGCAGTAAGCAAGCTTTTGATTTCTCATTCCAGGATTTCTCATCTCCTACACTTGGAAAAGCATCCAGGAGAAGCCCAGCCAGGCTCCACTCCACAACAGGTAAGGAAATGTCACTGGAGGTGCAAACTGGAGAGAAACCCTCTACAGACACAGGAAACTGGAAGGACTCCTGTGGGTAGGTTTACTAGGGGTGCAGCAACAGGACACATTCCCAAAGGTTAACAATAGCCAACCTGCACCCTAAGCCTGAAAAACTGAAAGCCCTATGATAAAAGCACCACCATCTTACAGATAATAAACTTGAACCATAAAGAGGTTAGGCATACATCTGTAGTGTTGCCAGGACATCCAGGAGTATGCTGGCGATGAAGATGACAAGGATGGCAATGAGAAGCAGCTATTCCATGAGCAATCACTTGCAGGGTATCAGCTGACCTCCACAAACCCCTAAAAGCAATGGCTACTGTTATTCAGATAAGAATAATGTAAATTATTCTTCATTTCATTAAATGTATCCTTCATTAATGACTGGTTCTCGTTGATGCTATTGAGGTTCTCATTAAGTTCATTGTAACTAGGGTTTTGAATTCTACATCTAGATTATTTGTCTCCATTTTGTTTGGTTCTTTTCTTGGAATTGTTTTCAGTTCTTTCATATTGACCAGGTTTCTTTGTCTCATTTTCACAGCCTTCCTGTGTTTGTTTCTATGTATTAGGTACAGCTGCTATGTCTCCCAGGCTTGGTAGAGTGGCCTAATATAGTAGATGTCCTAGAGGGTCCAGTGGCACAGTCTCCTCTATCACCCAAGCTGGGTATTCAAAGTGCATCTGCTGTGTGGGCTATGTACAGCCTCCTCTTATAGTTGAGCCTTGGTTGCTGTTGGTGGGCCAAAGGGAGGGATTTACCCAGGACAGTCAGCTATAATGACCAGTTATACCACTGATTAGTGGTGCATGGGCCCACTCCGCAGACCCAAACTTACTTCAGCAGGGCTCTGGTGCCTGCTGAGCCTGCCCCTTGAGTGTATCACTTGTGGAGGTGGTTGGGTGGTGGTGCTCCCATGTGGTCTGAAGCTGTCCACTGGTTTCACTGGCTCTGGCACCTCTTGGGAGGTACAGTCAAAAGTCAGCCACTGCCTATGTTCTGCTTGGGACCACCCAACATGAGCTACAACACGATCTGTAGATGGCTGCTACTTGTGTTGGGCTCAAAGGTGCCCAGAAAAGCTAGGTGCAAAGAAAAGCTAGGAACTAAGGCCAGTTGCTGCTAGTGCCAGGCCTGGAGCCACTTAGCAAGAGGTACAAGCCCAGATGCTAGGTGTTTGAGAGATTTCAGAAAAATCTAAAGCATGAGCCAAGACAGGCCATTTGTATGGAAAGGCTACTGGAAACAGCTTGGGTGGGCCTGAAGTTAGGTGAGGCAGGCCCTCAGGAAATCACCAGGGTGGGGTAAACAGTATGGACCAGGTTCATGGAGTCTCAGATATGGCACCTGCCTGCCAGTTCTGTGGGGGGAGGGCTCATCAAAGGAACAATGGTCTCTTCCAGAACTTTGGCTTTGAGAAAGCTGCCTCCTAACTCTTGTACTAATGCTGGACAATTTAGTTCCTTCCTGTATGTCTCTGGTGTCTTTCAAACTGTTGTCCCAGCACTGGTGCTCAAAGGGAGTGAGTCAGAATAAGTCCACCCACAGACCCTTTAAGAGGAACCCTTGGGACTCCAGAAGTTTCCCTTAGCCTCAATCCCCACTAGTTTTCATAGCCAGAAATTATAGGGAACTGACTCTCTAGCACTGAAACCCTTGGTTGAGGGGCTTGGTGGCTTGGTGTGGGCCTGGGACTGCTCACTACTGAGCTAGTCCTCCCAATTTTCATCTGTCACACATGGGTGTAGAAGCAGCCTGTTCTGCATCTCTGCCTCTCCTACCAGCCTCCACGTGGTTTCTTTTTTCAATTCCCTAGACACAGCTGATTTCCATTCAGCTCAATTTCTGGCAATTCTAAATGACTGTTCTATAGTTTAGCCGGACTTTGATTTGAGGAAGCAAGTATCATGTTTACTTAT
Organism: Noctilio leporinus; assembly: GCA_004026585.1. Lineage (NCBI taxonomy): Eukaryota > Metazoa > Chordata > Mammalia > Chiroptera > Noctilionidae > Noctilio > Noctilio leporinus. Next base: position 41,975 of record PVIW01005711.1, read on the forward strand.
GCCACCATCTTTCCTGGAGGCCATAAGTCAGCACTTTTCTTAGCTATAGCCTGTAGACACCCACAGGTTCATGAGCAGGCACCTTGATTAGCACATCTAAGTGCAGTCTCAGGCTTTCCTGCCAAACTGGAGTTCCTCCCTTGTCACCTTACACTAGTGGCTCTCAATGCACAGCCCTGGGCCCAGCTACATTGGCATCACAGGAACGTGCAAGAAATGGAAGTGCACAGGGGTCCACCCTCACTTGCAGAATCAGAAGCTCTGGGACTGGAGACTAGCAATCTGTTTCAACAAGCTCATGTTTGAGAACTGATGAAGAATTTGATCCATGTATGAGACAAAACTCTAGATCCTCTTGCTTACCTTCCTCCTTCACATCCCTAGAAGTAACACATCACCTATCCCATCCATCCTACCTTCCAACCTTTCAACCATGTGTCCTCTTCAAACAAAGCCTGATCACACCATTTCTTTCTTTTTAATATAGTTTATTTATTTTGCTATTACAGTTGTCGCAGTTTTCCTACCTTTGCCCCTCTTAGTTCATGTCCATGAGTCATGCAGAAGGTAATGAAAATCTCCAATTATAATAGTGCATTTCTCTATTCCCCTATTTGTCTATCAGTATTTCCCTTGTGTATTTTTATGCTATTTTATTATGTGCTTGCACATTTAGGATTATTCTGCCTCCCTGGATAATTATAGTTGTCTAAGGTAGGTAACATCCCTCTTTATCCCTGACAATCTCCCACTTTCTGAAGTCTGCTTTATGTAAAATTAATATAGCTACATAATCTTCCTCTGATTAGTGTTATGGAATATCTTTCTCTAACCCTTTACTTTTAATTTCTATGTGTCTTTATATTAAAAGTGGGTTTCTTGTAGACAACATATAGTAGGGTCTTTTTTTTTTTAATTCACTTTGACAAACTCCGTGTTTTAATTAGTATACATTTAAAGTGATTATTGGTTTAGTTAGGGTAATACCTACTACGCTTATAATAGTTTTTACTCATTGTGTTTCTGTTCCTTTTTCTTCTCATTTTTTCCCCTTCTTTCTCTGGTGTTAATCAAGCATTTCATATAGTTCCATTATATATCTTCCTCATATATCCTTTAAAATTTGTAATGGCTGCCCTGGAGTTTACAATATACATTTAAAATTTAAATTCCATTTTATTTTTATTTTTTTAACCATTCTTTTTTTCTAAGGTTTTTTATTTATTATTTTTAGAGAGAGGGGTAGGGAGAGAGGTAGAGAGGGAGAGAGACATCAATGTATGGTTGCCCTTCACCTACCTCCAGCTATGGAGCTGGCTGGAGACCTGGCTTGCAACCTGGTTATATGCCCTGGCTGGGAATTGAACCAGTGACCTTTGGGTTCGCAGGCCAGTACCTTATCCATTGTGCCACTAGCCAGGGCTAAATTCCATTTTAAAGAATACTCTTACTGCTTCACATACAGAGCAGGTACATCACAAAAGAATATTTCCAATTCCTTCCTCCCATCTTTTATGACAATGCTGTCATTCACTTCACTTATTGATATTCTATAATTACCCTATTGATTAAATTAGTTATTTAATATAAATTAAATATAAAATATTTTGATATTTTAAATATTAATATTAGTAATTTTTGTAGGGCCAATCAGCTAGTGATAACTTTTCTCAGTGTTTGTCTAAGAAAGTCTTACTCTTTCCTCATTTCTAAAGGAAAATTTAGCTGGATGTAAGATTCTAGGTTGGTGCTGGTTTCTCCTTCCTTCTACATTTTAAGCCTTTTGACTACTCAATTCAGGTTTGCATTGCTTGTGATGATAAGTCTACTGTAATTCTTATTGTTTTTCTGTAATGTAAATGTCATTTAGTTAGATGATTATAATAGATGGCCCATAAGCATTTGTCAGATGTAAGAATGAATACACAATCCGAATGTGATTATCTGATAAAAGGGTCCATTATCATGTTAAATGTATGAATGAATGAATGATTCATATGGGATTATCTAGTCAACAAACATCTGTCAAATAAATAACAAATGAATGAGTCAGTGATTGAAACATGATTGAAGTCTTTTCCAGACAGGAGCCCCATTTGCTCATCTCAAATCTAAGGCAGCCACAGGTGCTGGGATACAGTTCACCCTGCTTCACTTCAAGTCACAAGAGAACACCACCTCCCCCAGGGACTCTGGGCTTATTATCTGGCATGCAGCACACACCCTGTCTGTATATATTTTTCAAACCCTCCCCCACCCCCGCCAATGCAATACCGCTAGCAAACCTTGATATATCCTATTAGATACTATCTAGTGTTATTTTCTAGTAGGTTAATTAATAAAGCATAACCCTGCCCCAAATTATGAAGACACTATAGATCTTATTATCTTAATTTTCTTGTTTTCCTATGCATAGCCTTTTACAAAATTTGAGGTCTAAACCAAGAAAGCAACTCTACAAAATTCAGGGCCTTGATGCTGTGAAGGCAACATCCACTTTTCTCTTCATCTCAAGGGGAAGCTGCATTTTCCATGCTCCATTTTGGACAGAACCTTATTGTAGTCATAGAAAGCCCGTGAGTGTGGAGTCAGAGAGGTAGTCAGTGATATCGTCATAAGTCACAGCTCAAGACAGACTCCCTTGGTACAAACACAGGTTTTTCTGCCCCAGCCATATGTCTGAGTCACAGTTTCCTCATCTGCAAAACGAAGGTTATGGTAGAGCCCATCTCAAATAGTAGGGTGGTATTCCCTAACCAAGCCACCTGATGTGCTCACAGTGAGTGACCTGGCACCTGGTTAATGTACCGGGCTGGCAATAAGGATGCATATCCCAGTGACAGGCATGGTGACGACTCAGCCTTCACCCTTCAGTTGAGACTCCTCACTACATTTTTTCACTGGCTCACCCCAGGAAGGCAGATTCACATGCTCACCAGCTCCTATGGTTCAGTTGCTATAAGCAGACTCAGAGATCAGCCCATAATTACAAGTCTCTTGATGAGAATTCTGTCAGGTAGGATTACTGTATTCTTACAATGTCTGTTTTTTATTAAGAGTGGTGTATTGAAGTGTTTGATTGGTGAAATTTTATGATAGCTGTGGTTTACTTAAAAAACTCTAAGTCATGACTATATGCTTGCTTGGTCATTTAACCATTCTATCTACCTGCATGTTAGAAAATATTCATTATAGAAGTGTAAGTTTATTTTTCATGTACAAGTATAAAAACAAAGCTTAAAACTCATCCTACATAATAAAGCTCTAAAGGCAAGTTTAAAGTATACCCAATGCTCTGATTGCCTAAAGGCCTCGAGTGAGTTCATGGGCACAGCAACTGTGTGAAGCAGGGCACAATGAGCAAGAAAGACACTCTGTGTTTATGAATCTTACTAAAGAAATGGGGATGCACACCAGCTAGCCCCCAACCCCCAAATGCACTGAGTGACAGAGACAATCAAAGAATAGTATATAAGAAACTTTGAAAACACAGATCCTTGGGGAAAACATTCTTTCTTGTTATGACATTACCTAAAATACTATATTCACTAAAATCTACAGCTGCTAAAGTGGCCAGTATTTTACCCTTCAAGAAACATACATGCCTCATCACAAGCATGGCTTGGGTTCCACATTTCCAGGAAGGAGTAGGTGCTGGCCTAACCAGAAGATGCCCTGCCCTTCCTACTGGCTGTGGGGCACCACCTTCTGTAAGGCAGCATTACTTATGGTTGAAATGGCCCCTCATTTATAAATTGCATCTGGGCTGAAGGAACCATAAATATACGATAAAAATCAAGCCTTTGGGCCTGTTTCTGGTGAGACATGGAAACCCTGCCTCAAATGTGTTTAAAGGGATAACTGGCAACCTGGGAACACTCCTGGTGTGCACCTGTCCCTTTGCACCTGTGCTGCCTGATGCAGTAAAGACCCACTGAAGGAAATGCCTGTTGTCACTATGCTGTGTACAGAAGGCATTTCTGCCTGACAGCCTTCTGAGTCAACCTGAGCCAAATATATGTTGGGATGACCCGAGGGTCTGAATATGGTAAGCTGTGGAGACCTCCTGGTGAGTGTTTTATTACATCATCAGTCTCTACTTGTAAAGTTAGAAGTAGATCTGCCATCACATCACTCTCCGTTTATCAGAAAAACACTTGTTTAGAAATACTGACTATGAAAACTTATTCTTTTATAAGAAAAACATTTGTGTGAGAATTAGAAGATTCTTATAGAACTCACTGGGCTTGACACCACAATTAAACTGAAATAGCTAGTGATGATACTGCTCTTAATCTGATGCTTGTGATCGGACCTCTGCACCTGTTCACCTGGGAAAATATAGGCTTGGATTCCTGAGAGCCTCTGGGTACATTTTCAGCAACCAAACAATTCATAATCTCTTTGTATGTGTGCTTCTGTTTAAAGACACTTTATTTAACATATATTGTTCTTTCATTAACATTGAATTCATGGCTAATAACACTCTAACTCATGTATAGATGAAGCTTATCTAATATACGTGTTTCTGTAAGGCACATCAAAGCCTTCTTCATGTAAGAACCCTGTGCAGCACTTTGTGAACAATTTTAAACAGCAAAATCACCAGCAAATGGCACAAAAATTTGACAAATTTGGCACTCAATTGATATGAAAAGGACACTAGGCAGAGCACCCCAGTGCTCCCCTCTACTGGGTATATGCACACCTGTGACTCAGGTGTCCTGCTGCTCCATCTGTCCACAGAGGTCCTGGACAGGACCATGAGGACTGAGACAGTCTCAAATCAACTCTGGTGAGTAGGCAGATTCACACTACAGAATGTACAAATACTAAGGACGGACTGGACATTACTTTACATGAGAGTGCTAAATGTAGGCCTTAGATTCATAATTTATTCATTTTGAGTGACCATAAGAATATTCCCATGAGGACTTTTTGGTAACAAACATGATGGGAAAGTATAGTTAGTTATTGTAAAAATCAATACAAGGCTGAACAGGTACTTATGTTGGAAAATTCAGGTCTCAGTTGGCCTCAGCTCTTAAAAGCCATGTTCCCTGGTGCTTGTTTGGTCTCTAACAAAATGCTCCTTGGTACTCTAAGAAACACAGGTTTTATTTAGGAAGGAAGAGAATACACAGCCTTTGCATCCATAGGGGCCTGCACATGAAGTTCAGCCCTGTTCTCCCAGATCTCTGGCACTGGCAAGTTACTCTTCATACAAAAAATACAGCTTCCACTTTATTTTAATCATTCTTTTAGGACAAATAAGGGCAATAATGGTAAAATTTAGCATCTGCTAATTGAGTAGCGTTGCTCTTTCTGTACTTCAAAAAATTTGTTTAAAAAAATGTTGGCTGTGAAGAATAAATGAAGTTACATCTGATCAAGGAAGGCCTGATACTAGGCTCCTTCTCTTTCTTTTGACTGGATCATGAACAACTCAAGTGCACGGAAGGGTGTTGGCCAATGGTAGGACCTCAGCACCCAGCCCTGTTCTGGCTGGCAGGAGAAGACAATAAACCAATGAGCTGAAGAGATTGGAGAACCAGCTAACATCATGGTCCTGGTTGGCCATGTTGATCAAAGAAGGTGAGAGCATGAAACATTTTTTGGCTATTTTGAAGTTGTTGTACATTTGCTTGTTCTTAATTGTTCCTAAAGACACTTAGATGTTCAAAAAAAATACCAAAGACTCTAACTAACTCCATGAAATAAATACAAAAATATCAGATAGCTTGGGTATTGACAGAGTAAAGGTTTCACAATCCCATTATCTATGAAATCATCCCCATGAGAACAAGAAAAAGAATGACCAGGGAACTAGTAGATACCTCTAACCCCAAACCTACAGTAAACATAGCCAAATGCAGCACAAGCTGGACCTGGGAGCATGAAGACCCTTATGCTCCTGGAGAGCACGGTGGTCAAGTTAGGGAGCAGCTGTAGACCTCAGACAAATCCTGGAGGGGCTGGGAGCTCCACACTACAGTAGGGAAGCCAACACTTTCCTGAAGGAGGAGAGGAGATTTTAAATGACCAGTAGCCTCCCTGGGAAGAAATAAATATACAACAAATTCTCTCTGACACCATCCCCCCAACACCATTAGTAAGAATGAGGAAAATATTGTGTTAGGCTGGAATATTTTAGGCTGCTCCCTAACATGAGTCATTTCTAAGATGAGGAACCTACCCCAAGTACATACAATTATACTAAATAAAAAAGGAGAGATGCAATAGGAGAAACATATGGCACACAAAACACCTTCACTAGAAATCCATTCCAAGGGGCAGATGAAATCAAGTCAAGACCACACACACAGCTATGAAATAGCTACGAAATTAAGACCTTTAAGCCAGCAGTTGTTTTGTCACAATAATAGCTCCAACCAGAGATACAGAAGTTAGGGGAAGATAGGAAGTCAAGAAAAGTCATCAGAAATAAGTTGGTAGAGATCAGGAAACATGACAAGTGTTATTTCAGTAGTAAAAGAGAACATCACAAAGAACACTGTGGACAGGATGGAGTAGCTGGAGAAAACGAAATGGAATTAACAAAGACTGAAAGAATTCAACAGAAAAATACTAGGACAAAGGTGATGCAAAATATGCAAGATGGCTATCACTGAAGTAAAATCATTTAAGTAAAGGAGCAGAACATATGTTCAGAGTTATAATTAAGTGTCTAGAAACAAAGAGGACTTTCCCCTGGATTCTCTTCTCCAGAAGCCAAGCCAGCAGATAGAGAATGACACCCCCACCAGGGTGCTTACCCTGTGCTGAGAGCTAGTGAACACACAGCTCAGCATATTGACCAAAACAGCTGTGGCCAGAAGGAAGGTTCTGATGCTCTACTGAGAATTAGGCCAAAGGAGGGTTTTATCATGTCTGGACACCTGCTTCAAAAATCACTTCAGATGCTTCTAAAGCATGAGACACTAGGCCTGGCCTACTTCTAAGTGTTTCCTCTACTCATAAAATGGTAGGAGTGACTGCTTTCATCAGCAAGCTCAATTCACAACAAAACAAAGGAAAACTCTAGATCAGAATGGTGGTTCACCACTTTTGCTGCAGGTTAGAATTTTGTTTTTTAAGTATTGGTGACAGGGTCCTGCTTCAAACTTACTCAGAACCTACAGGGCTATGGCCAGATCTCAGGATTTTTAGAGCTTTCCAGCAATGCCTGCCTGCAGTCAGGATGCAGAATAACTGTTCCAGGGCAACCACCTCTGCAGTGAGGGTCCCAGACTCAAACATGTCCAACACAGCTAACTACTGAAGTGGGCAGCAAGATGGGCAGTAGTGATGGAGGGAATGGCAGAATAGAGTTTGAAATTTCACATAGAAATGGAAGTAATATTAGAGCCATAATTCAAGAAAACACATAAATACCCACCTTCCCCCCCTCCCCCCCACTACTTTTTAGACATCCTGATTTTGCTAACACAGTAATTCAGGTGGAGGGTCCTACCATGTTCCTTTGCCAGCAGTGCACGCCTGAGGCCTCCTGGAGGAAGAGCACACATGTTACTCCACTTCCTGATGTGGAGATGAGTCATGAAAGGAAGTTATATAACTTGCAAACCTTCCACACTTCTCTGTGGTATTTTATCTTCCTTAAATTTAGCAGCGCCAGAATTCCAGAGATGGCAAACTTCACTTCTCATCCACTTCCCAGAATGAGGAGAAGCCAGGGTTCCAGTTAAGGGGACAGGAATACTGAGTCACATCTTCAAGCCACGGGCTCCCCATGTGCTGCTGCCTCCCACAGATGCACCTGCCTCTCATCCCCTCGAGTCCTTCAATGGGAGCAATGCTCCCAGGGTTCTCCAATGAGCACATGGTGCAAATTCCCAGAAATGAAAGTCTTATTCTCTTGTACAAGGTGCATGCGATAAAATGGCACAATTTCAGTAAAATAAACGACATACCACAAAAGTGTTATATTTTGAAATAAATTTATTCTTATATGTAAATACATAAAGAGTCATTATTTTTGAAATTTTTCAAAAGCGTCTCCATTTGCTGCAATAATAGACTTGATTCGACTTTATAATCTTGAGCTCGCTTTAATTAACTTTATCCATGGACATGATAATGTTTTCAATCTTAGCTTTAACAGCCTCTTTATTGGAATGAGGTTGTTTACTAAATTCCCTCTCACAAATGCTCCAAATGTAATAGTCTAAAGGATTTGCATCTGGTGAACTAGGCAGCCAGATTTTCTTTGATCAGAATTCAGGAACATTGACACTGAGAAATTCTTGCACCCTTCTGGCATCATGTGCTGGTGCATCTTGCTGGAAGATAAAATGACGTCCATTTGTGACTTGCTTCATCCACGGTACAACTACTTTTCTCAAAACGTCAAGGTAAACATCCTGGATATTCATTGATGACCTCCTGGGTTCTGTGTATAATATCTGGACTTGTGTGATCCTTGCATATGTTACACATTTTCCTTGTTGGTGTGGCGACATCAGGGTCAGCATTATACATCTTCTTGACATTGTAAACTATACATAAAGGGATGTTATTGAAGTCTGCAATTTCCTTAGCAGTTCACCCAGCACACAGTTCAGAAATTATGATTGCGCTAACATCGTATTCCTTTGACATGATAGTTGCTTTCAGGATAATTTATATCTGAAACAATGATGTTAAATCATAACCTTAGAAACACAGTTTTTCAAAATTAATAAAAAGCACATGAAATAAGGAGATGTAACATTATTGCCAATTTATCACATGCACCCTGTATTTTAAAGAACAGATGTAGTCAAGCAATAAGCATTAATTACACTTCATTTTACCTTAGTGAGGAACACATTCCCTCTTTAGATTTTCTTTTTATGAGGACAGAACCTTGCCTCCCAAATATGTTGCAAAAATTATGTCGGATGTGTTTTTACTGAAGAGAAATAATAACTACTAAGGTTTCTCCATTAACTGTAAATCCTCTTGAACAAAACTAATTTATTTTTTCCAAAACCATTCTGAAACAAGTGTGCTTAACCAGAGGATACATTAATTAGTGTCCTCCAAGCCTGAGCTCCCATTAGACTGCTCCAGGGCAAACATTAGGAACTATTTCAGTTCCTGTCTTTGAGCCAGACTGTGACAGTGCATTGTGTGTGTGCAGTCTGTGTGTGCTGTGTGCATGTGTGTATGATGTGTGTATATGTGTGTTTAAGGCTGTCATGCTGAGTAGGAAACTGTCACTATGTCAAGGATGAAAGGGCCAGGCCAGATTCCTTTAAGGGAAAGGGTCCACATGTGGACAAGTGGCAAGCATTATGATGCAATCACATTGACATTAAGATTAGGAAAGGGGGAAGGGGTAGAAGTTGGCTTCCCTCTCTGACTCCCTAAGATGTATTGAATATGACTCAGGTACAACATGACATCTGGATCTGTTCCACACACTGTGCTCCAATGACTGAAAGGCTCATTCTACTCTGCTGCCCTCAGAGTGTGACTGAGAAGTGAATTTTACATTTTACTTAATTTTAAGTCCTTGAATGTAAAATGACCACATATGACTGGCGGTGACACGACACAGTACTAGATTCTTGGCAGGGAAGCTGGGGAAGGCCTCTGGCTTCACCTGGACCAGGTATCAGAGGTGAAGTAGAACCAACATGATGAGGCTGCAGGTGGACAAAGTGGCCCAAGGAATAGGCTGTGTGGTCCAGACACCTCTCCTTTCTGGGCATGTCTCCTACTTGCACCAAATGTGGAGGTCTGAGGTTTTCTATTCATTAAGGAGAGACACATTTTTACTCCAACAATCTAATTTTCTGTATCCAAATCACAGCTGACCTATTGAAATATAAGGAAGGAACCTTAAGTGCCAATATATGTGAAGTAGGCATCATGTTGGGGGCAGGAAGAACAAACACAATTTCTACATCATGATCTCCAGCTACGCATTTAAAAGTGCATGACCAGGGCCATAATAAGGTCACACACTGCTTTAGTGTTTCAGGGTAAGAGTGATGTTTAAAAAAAAGAGACACCTGAGGAAAGCACTCCTTAGGTGCTGCTTATTAAAACCCAGCAGGGTTCTCAAGTGCATAATTAGGGAATAGATTTGCTTCAGAGTCAAAAATGACAGTTTGATAAGAGCCACTATTTCTGTGGCCCTCCTACTAAGTCTTGTAAAATCATCTTGTCCCTAAACACTTGTAAGCAGAGGTTCTTTAGTTCCATGACCTCCTGCAGCTAACCACGACCATCTTGCAGGGGCCTGCTATCTGCATCCCAGTCTGCTCAGTGCTTTGCCCAGCCTGTCTCTGGACTCCATGACCCCCCAGAGGTAGGTGCCTGCAGCCTCATTGTGTAAAGCTGCCCGAGCCTAAGGCCTTCCAACAGATGATGGAATCCAGAGCCATGTGCCTGGTTTGTTTCTGCCACCCATGCCATCCCTGAGAGAGGCTTTAGAGCCACATTTTGGAACTAGAAATTTATTGGTCAAGGCCCTGCTCTTAAAAGTTTTATTACATGTGTGGATGAACCCTGGAGCTCCTCAGGCGAGGAGCTACATGGTGCTACGGTGTGTGGGTGTGTGTGTGCCCGTGTGTGTGGGCACGTGTGCATGTGTATATAGACACAGTCAGGACCAGGGAGGGCACAGCTACAGAGCATCCCAAAATGGCCCTCAGGTCACCATTTGCTGCAGCCCCCGAGGCCCAAAAGCCAAGCCACATAGACCGAGAAACCGTGGCCCTGCTCTCAGCCTGGGGCTAGATCATTTTTGTCCTCATGAGAAAGAACTCACTTGAAACAGACCACAAACTGTCTGCCAGAAAATACACACAGTAGCAAAAGTGTTAAACACTATTCTTTAAGATGGAGGCCATTCAAGTGATTTTGCATAGAAAATGTTACAGGCAGGTTTTCTATCAGACCAGTGCACATGTTCTTTTTCTGGAATCATTTTATGTTCACTCATCCCCTATAGGTTCCACAGCCCATGTAAGAACCCATGGCCATTCTCACTCAGCAATCTTCCTCTGAATCTTCCACAGACTCCTGGCCTCATAAATACAACTGCCCAGGGGACAGTGTGTGTAACATAAAAACATCTGAGAGTCTTTTCTCTACCTCTTCTCCACACCCTCCTTCTCACAGACACATACACACAGACATACCACTCTAACATCGAACATACCCAGAGTTTTGTAATCAAAGGCACACACAGCTGCCACTACATCTAGCATGCCAATAAGTTCAAATTGGGTGGAAATTCTGTTGGGCTTTAAAGATGAGCTTGTGTATCATAAAACCCTACTAACTAGTTCTAAACCAATTGTTCTCAAAATTGGTAGCTCCAGTTGGTGGGGGAAGTGGTGGTAATTAGTCCAAAAGCAGGCTACAAGTGAGACCACATCAGAACGTGGGGCAGCAGCCTATGCACTAGTGGGTGAGACCAGCTGGGTGATGGCCATAAGCAATCAAGCTGAAGAACCTGAACGCTGGACAGGCCACCCACCTTCTCTAAGCTGAAGTTCTTGTTTGGAGGCAGAATGGTTCCAACAGCCATGATGGATGTCTTGTTCTAAGTTAATTCACTTCCTGGTCTCATCCTTTTACTCTTCCCACCCCAAGCAAAGATTCTTATTTTATTATGATCACTGTGAACTTCTATGTGCAGAATATGAACCAATTCTACTGTCCTCCCAACTGCTGCTCACAGTTTCATCCCTTTGCTTTCAGATCTTTCTCCATATTCACATGTGTACACACATGTATGGGCATACACACATACACTCATACACATACAAAGCTGTGTAGGCAGACCTGCATCTCTGTATGTAGTAAATAACATTCATTGTAGTCTATATCATTAACAGCATGTATGTTTTTAAAAAATATGTTATATCTTTTGTTTTAACTGAATGTAACTTCAAAACCTTTATATTTTGGCTTACAAAGACTGCACACTTTAAAAAAGACCGCATGGGATTCCAATGCATGGACATGTCATAGCTTATTTCCTAGTCCCTCTACTGACATGTATTTCTTTTTCCTTTCTTCTTTTTATTGCTATTATAAAATAAAATGTTACAATGAATTACTATATTTATATATTTCTCCACTTTTCTCAATTTATGTGTGTAATAAGTTCCTAAAAGTCAAATTGTGGAATCAAAGCCCTGGGAGCATTTTAAAGTTCAGAAGCTTTTGCCCAACAGCTGGGCCAGTGCCCAAGGGTCTGAATGCACCTTTCCCCACATCTCATCACACAGCAAACCCTTCATCTGCAGGGAAGGGGGACATGTCCATGCACCTGAGGGTCATCTGTCATTTTTAACTGCTTGTCGATGTCCTTTATTTATTTTTCTATTGGACTGGGTTTATTTTTCTCATTGATTTGAAAGCACTTACTACATATTAAGTTTATTGATACTTTACCAGAAGCATTAAAAATAAATATACCTTAGTTTTCCCACTTATATATATTTTTCATTTGTATGGGGATTTGCTTAAAATTTTAGTAAGCCATGCTCATCAATTTTTTTTCTATTGTGGTTTCATATTCTCTATCATATTTAGAAAGGTCTTAAATCTAGAAGTATTTAAAAACTCACCTAAGTTTACTTTCAAAACTTTTATGATTCCACTGTTATATTTTTCTTCCTTGTTCAACCTGGAACTTACTTTGGTATAAAGAGCAAAGCTTTATTTTTTCCCAATTATTAACCAGTTTTCCCAATACCATTAATAATAACCAATTCTCTCCTCCCTGACTGCTGGGAAATGGCATCCTTGCCTTATAATATTTTTCCGGGTATAATTTGAGTCTATCAGTCTCCTCTGCATTATAGCTTAGCTGCAAGATCTTGTAGTATTTGTCCTTATGGGCTGCAATAGGACAGAGGAGGGAGGACAATTTCAAAGTTATTTCCATTCTATTGTGGAAATATTTGTGATGCAGGTGGAATTTCAAAAGACATTAACACCTCACTGTTCTGGAGGCTGGGTGTCTTAGATCAAGGTGTTGGCAGTGTTAGTCTCCTGAGGCCTCTGGCACATGGGTGGTATCTTCTCCTATGTCTTCCACAGTCATCCCTCTGTGTGTGTCTTACCCTAATTTCCCCTTTTTATAAGAACAGTAGTCATATGGATCAGAGCTCAGCCTAATGACCTCATTTTAACTTAATCAGCCCTGTTTCCAAACTGAGTCCCATTCTGAAGTATGGTAGTTAGGGCTTCAACATATGGATTCAGGGAACATGACAACTCAGCCCATGACAGGCGGTTATGAGGAGTCTGGCCTCTCCCCGCAAGGGCCTCCCTGTGCATGATGAAGAGCCGTCTGTGCAAATGAAGTGAGGGAGAGATGGCTGTGGAACATTGTGTATATAAACAACAAACAAATTGAGTAAGTTAAAATGCCCAAGCTATAATTTGCTTCCATATCAGGTTGAACCAACCTTTACCTGATTGTAAAGGAACTTATGAGAAGACCCAGATGAAAAAAATGGAAATAGGAGTGATAAGGGGAGACAAATTCTATAAGATCTTATGGCAAAGCTACAATGCAGAGGGGACTGACAGGCTTAAATTATACCTAGAAAAATACTGCAAGGCAAGGATGCCAAGATGCCAAGTACTTCACCTCCCAACCCTGTGACTGGAATATGCAGAGAGCAGCACTTCTTTCCGATGCAAGGAAAGCACAGATGTGAAGTCAGCTGCTAGGAGGGCCTGAGGGGACAGCGGTGCTCATTGCCAGGGACAGGGAATGCACACCCTGCACTAGCTCCCCACAGTGCTCCTCTGCTCTCTGGAAGTCAGCTCAGTTTCTCTTGAAGTAATGTTGTCATAGTTACCTCTTATTGAAATGGGATTTTGGGGGGTCTAAGTCATATTGAATTGGCTTAATTTTTCAACACAAAGCTATAAAGATGCCTTAAGTTTTCTAGAACTCCTGGTGAAAGAGTAAAACTGATGTGTCCTACCATGCTTGTGGCCTCAGGCTGCCTTCTGCTTCCCCACATCCACTCATTTGACTTTACATCTTCCCAGCATGAAGCAGGGTGGCAGGCTCTCTTTTTCACTCTTTATTAGAGTAGTGGATATGAATTCTAGTTCTGAATTAGAACTTCTGTTTGAGGCCTCCAATAATTGCAGTACTCTGAGTCTCACTGCTTTTCAGCACGTTGGATGAAATTGTTCCTAGATCACTTTCACCTCTGACATTCCATGCACCCTTAAACATGAAATCTGGATGGACTTGACAAGGCTGCCCTCTACTTAGACACACTTTCCTCCCAGCTCCCAGGGCAACAGTGAAGACCAGTGAAGTCCCAATCCTGGGATCCCTGCACCAGCAAGCTCTCCCTCCTCCTCATTGTCACTTCCTTCAGACAGCTACAACTATCAGCTGATTGGTGTTGCTAAAATAACAAAAAAGGAAGTGGTGGACTTCCGCTTCAAAGCATATGCAGCAGCTATAAATATAGAGGAAGAAAAGAAACAGCGTTAAAAACAACAGCACAGAATGTAAACCCATATCGCTTGAGAGTAAAGGATGCATACCACTGGTACCCTGGAAATGATCACGATCCTTGAAAAACACAAAGCAAGATGGTCTCAAACTGAAGAGGGAAACCACAGCCCACAAACAGGCAGGAGGACAGCTGTGAAGCAGAAGAAACCTTGGAAATGACAGAGTCCTGGGGTGGAGGAGGAATGGCCAAGCCCTCTCCAACTCCTCAGCTGTGGGCACCCCTAAAGAGCAGCAAGAATCCCTCTGTAGGAAATATCTTCCTGTGCAGAGGTAGGACATGGCCAGTTCTGCAAAGAATAGGGAGCCCCTGTGCTTACACACTGGTGACTGGCTCATTCTACCCTGTGCACATCTTACCTGCCTCCTCACTCATGGGAAACATAACAGATGCAGCCTGAAAAGAACCAACTACTAAAGCATTACCCCCTGCACTCCTCACCGCCAAAGGAAAAAAAGCAGCCCTGGGTTGGGGGTGAAATTCCAGACAGCCCAGGAAAGCCAATCCCATGAAGGAAGGATGCCAAAGGAGTAGATGAAGTGGTATCAAAGTAGCAGAGATGAAGGAGCAGCAGGGGGATGTTTGTTTGCACTGGGTCCAGCAACAAAAACCAGGAGCCTAACGTGTGTCATTAAAATTAAGCAGGAATCACATTCTTTTGAAATTAACCACCTGCTTGCTGAAATGTAAAAGACAGCAGATGTACTGAATAAGAGACTAGATAGGGCTGAAGATCTTTCTTGAAAGGTTAACCTGATGGTTTCATGAAGCACAATGCAAAAGGTAAAAGAGAGGGAAAGAATGAAAAAAGTACATTCACTAAAGCTCTGCTTATGGTATCAAAATTAGGGAAAGCCCCCTAAATATCAGTAAATGATATTTTCCACTCTGTAAAATAAAACACAATGATCACTGACAAGAAGGACTGCCCCAAACTTGGCATGCTTTTGTTGTCAATTAATAAAAGAAAGCTGTGTCCCGGCCTGTGTGGCTCAGTTGGCTGGGCATCGTCCTTGAAAACCAAAAGGTGGCGGGTTTGGTCCTGAGTCTGTGTGCATGCAAGAGGCAACTGATTAAAGTTTCTCTCCTTCTCTTCCTCCCTCCCTTCCCCTCTCTAGAATCAATAAAAGAAAAAAATTTAATAAAATAAAGTTGCGGAAAATATTGGTACTAAGAAGACACACACTTCCAATGGCGTACCTTCTGAAGATATACACCTATACACATAGAGTGAGCAAGTGGGAGAAAACACCCCAAATTACCTCCCCTGCCCCCACTGCATGGTGGGCATGGACTGGGACTAAGTGTCAGTGGTCTGGGAGGCTGTTACTGTTGCCTGTCATATCTGAAGCCTTCGCCAGTGGACCTGTACTTGTGCATGTTATACAATTTAACATTTTCCAAAAAGAAAATGATGGAAAGTTCTCTCACACTGGAGGTCAGAGAAATTAACATTTTTAGAAATGTTCATCTATGACCTGTTTGGGAGTGCTACTATTAGCTTCCATCCAAGACTGCAGGGTAGATTCCCAGAGCCACCCTCCTGAGAGAGGTGGTGACCATTATGTCAGTTCTAACCACAGGCCAGGTACGGGTGCTGCATGAGTGGTCTCCACTGTGCATCACAGTGAAACCCTCTGTGACCATCCCATCTACTGAGACTAAAAGTAGCTTTAAAACACAAAAGGGTATTTGAACCCAGCAAGGACTCAGATCCCTACTCTCAGCCACTGTCAATACAAATATCCAGTAAATGCACCTTTGAGGCATTTAAGCAATCAAATGATTCAAGTTTCTTAGCATTTAAGATAAAATTATCCCAGTATTCTGCCTCCACCCAAGTAAAGCCTAAGAACCTTATAATAAGGCAGCAGAGGGGACACCCAGTACTTCAAAAAGCGGACTTTTGGATCTCTGGTCCCCAAGGTGCTCCAAGAACCAATGTACCCCATGGCCATGAAGGTATGCAAGAACACAGACATGTGCCCCTCCCTGCATATCACCCACACAATGGCTCTGAGTAATCCTGGTGCATGGTCTGTGGTTCTCCCTTTTTATGCATTTCACTGACTTGCGCTCCCAAAAGAATAGTACTCAAAATGCTCAGCACCCATTCAGGAACCAAGGGCATCCAGGCCAGCCATCAGATGAAAGCCCTGGACTCAACACTCCCAGGAAAGTACAATCAGATCATGAAACACCAGTGTCAGATCAAATACAGAGGTGACACTGAGACTGAGATTGGACACTGAGACTGAGACTGGACTCAACATTCCCAGGAAAGTATAATCAGATCATGAAACACCAGTGTCAGATAATATACAGAGGTTTTAAATAGAAATGCCTCTTAAAATGTTCTGATGGAAGAAATTATATAAGCTCTCCACTACAAATAAATAAATAACCATAGAAATAATAAGTTTGGGAAAATGTTTTCAATAATTAAGACAATGGATTTACAACAGGCAAAAAAAAAAAAATACACATAAATGTTAGTAAGAGGTATGTTAAGACCACAAAGGATAAAGCAAAGGGTCTGATAAACAATTTCCAGAAAACGTATTTAGTCAATCAATTCCCCAAACCATGCTTCAATTGTTAGTGTTTATGTAGCAAGGCTAAAGAGAAACTGTCAGAGGGTTCCAGGGGAAGAGAGAGAGAGAGAGAGAGGGAGAGAAAGAGAGAGAGAGAGAGAGAAGCCCAACTGCTAGGTTGCTTGTTCTATCTGGCTCAGTGGGTAATTGAGTCAAGAGGAGTTTTAGCTTAGTCTCAGAGAGGCAGAGAGACTATTGTAACAGGCACAGGGCCCACTAAAAAAACCACAAAACCAAAATAAGAGTTTACCTGGGGAAAAATAACAGAAAATGTTATTATGTTATTACCTTGCTTTAGCAGTAAACATCATCACGATAAAGAAAATACCAAATAGCACCCTAACCCCCATTCTAGAATGATTATCTGCGGTGGTGAGCAGTCTAGGAGAGCTCTGGGCTCATTTCTCAAAGTAGGAAGTCAGCAGGCATGGTCTGTAACAGATATACCCAAACATAAGCAAATAAGCATGTTATAAAAATAAGAAGAGAAGTAGCAATAAAAATGAAAAAGATTGTTTTGGGTAAGCAGTACTACAGGATGGAAGAATATTGTTATTGATTAAAGTTAAATAAAAAGAAACATTTTTATTCAGTTCTGGTCATACCGAAACATTCCCATGACAACTCAACAGAAATGGATAGATTTAATAAATCAATTAGACTAACCAGGACAGAATGAAAAGTTATCAATTAATATAAACAGATGGAGTGTGAAAGTAGGTCATGTGTGGGACATTTCAATGCTCTTTGTAGCCACTCAGAGTCTAACTAAACAAACCAAGTCTTCAAGCCTTTCCTGTACCGCTGCTGCCTTCAGGTCCTCTTCCATCCTCTGCATTCAATCAGTGACTGCATCCAGGCCTGGTCCCATTGATGATAACACCAGCCTGTGCTCCTGGCAGACTCTACTACCTGCTGTCTGCCCAGCCTCTAGTCAGACTAAGGGCCTCTCACATGCAGCATGCCAGTCCGAAGCCCACCACCGTCTGAAATCAATGCTCCCCTCCAGTGCTCTGGCACAGCAGTGAGGGCTATTATTGTTACCAGCTTAAGGTGCAAGGACTCCAGTTTCAGAGCTAGGTACCCCAAGACAGAGGATGCTGCTTACCGGACACTGCCTACAGTAAAGCTTTCAGCACACCTTGTTTGCCATCAAGGCACCACCGATATTCTAATTGTCCCTACCTTCCTTCTTTCACCATCTGCCTTTGGCAGCCTCCAGAAATAAATACATGGTTTCTCTAAGAAATAAAAGAATCAAGAAAGAGTCAGTTTTGATTTATTAAAACAAAATGTTCCTTCTACTGGTATCTTTACCTTGGCTAAATATGACTATACTCAAGATTCCAACTTAATCACTTTTCAAGATTCATAGGGAAAAATTTATAAAATTAATCATTAAGGACAAAAAATTCAAATTGATACAAGATAACTTTGTCAAAGTTGTAAGCTAATAAAAAATTTTCTTGATAATATAATATTAAAATGAACAGCTCTGATGGATGTAATACAACAACAATAAAATTAAAAATAAAATAAAATAAAATAAAATGAACAGCTCTGACTGGTATGGCTCAGTGGATTGAGCGCCAGTCCACTAACTGAAGGGTCACCAGTTCTAGTCCCAGTCAGGGCCGATGCCTGGGTGTGGGCCAAGTCGATGTTCTGTCTCCCTCCCTTTCCTGCTCTCTAAAAATACATAAAATCTTTAAAAAATTAAATAAACTTTTTCTTTAAAAGTTAATCAGTCTACTTTTACTTTAAAAATCTTCCTACAATTCCTCAGTTGAGAAAAATCTCTTTTCCAAGTGAAAAGAAATCAATATGTTCAAATCAAAGTAGCAGATAAAATGGTAAGACATGCCAGGCAATTTAATTCCAACCTCTCTTTAAGACTCAATTTTTTTATTTGAATTGCTCTTCAAATAAATAAAGTTAATTCATTTAAGAAAAATTCTCCCTGAAGGCCCAAATTATTATTTTTTTCTTCACTCCATTACAGCTAAACCATTCCAAAAGTGGAAGAAAATGTTAAAACTTGCTAACCAGGAGAGAAGAGGTGAATCAGAGTGTAGTTAGGGGAAAAAAAAAAAAATCTATTACAGTTAAAGTTGAAAAAGCAAAAATTAGCTCAGATTTTAAAAAAATATCTTGCCATAACTTAGGCTCAGATGACAGACACGGTCAACTGTACAGAGAATACGAGACAATATTTCTTCCAAGGACACACTGAAGCTGCAAATATGGTGACAAGACCCTTTCCCTGAGTAACTACTGTGTTTTTCTCTACAGTCCTAGGCTGTCGGATAACCTGCTGTTTGAAAGGATCAGTAAGAATAAAACATCCCATTCTCACTTGTAAGACTCATATTTTGATGATTATCATAAAAATTCAATGAAGTCCTGCTACTTCACTCTGAAATTGGTAAACTGCCCATGTAATTACTGGAAAGAGTGAATTATTGGGCAGCAGAAAAGTAATTTGCTTTCAAAATCAAACAGTAGCTTGATGAAGTCTAATACAGATTCGGTCCTTTAGCGTGACTGCAAAAAGCTCTGAAAAAATAAGTTTTGGGTTTTTTTAAAGTAATTTTAAGGATACCTTCATTTAGTGACCACACCTGCCTTAAATGGACACACAGCTACTTACAGTTTTTATTTATTCCACCTAGAGAGATTATTTGCAGTATAGGTGCAGAAACATGGTATGGGGTTCCCAGATGCTGCATTGATTGGAGTGCTAGGTGTCAGTATGCACATGTACCTTTCTAAATCCTGAGAAATGTCTTTTTTCAACATTGAAATTTAGATTCTAACTTTGAATTTTAAATTCTGAAAACTCCTGATTTCCAAAACATATCTGAGTACAAAGGTCTTGAATGATTGCGGACATGCAATGTGCTGCCTAAGTGATGTCCTACTAAGAAGTCTTTGGTTTAAAAACAGAGAAATCACATCTGTACTTAGAATATTAAATATGAGCCTAAGGAAGGCTGAGGCATTTTATCTTCAATGGAAGCCTTGCAATAAAATGATCTCCCTGCCAATTTCATCCCTCAGAAAAGGCAAAGACCTAAGGTATGCACCTAATTTTTTATCCTTTAAGCTTAAAACATTAAAATGTTCTAGTTAAGACTATTTTTATATAATCTGACATATCTGAGCACTACAAACACAGAGAACACAAATCAATTTCTATTTTACTGCAAGATCTTTCTAAACACAGCAAAATAATGATGTAGACAGAACAAAATGATTTGATACAATAATCTTAACAACAGATTCCTCACTTAAAACACCTAATACTCTACAAGTATTTAATCCTTTTAGTTCAAATACAAATATATCCATGCACAATCCGGACTTGAGAGTTAGGGAGAGAGGAGAACAATAATGAGTTTAATTTCATTTTATTGAAATGCTGCCTGTGTAACACCAATAACTTTGTTCTAAGACAAAGCTCACGTCTGTCATTTCATGATTTTTTTTTTTAATTATGAAGATTCAAATATCTGACATCTTCAACCCTGAACTACGCATTTGAAATGCTCCAGGCAACAGTTTTACCTGGTTTCAATGAAATCTTTGGCCAGTTGGGTCAAGCAAACTCTTTAAAATAATCTGCAACACTGTTTCCAACGTAGAAACATTTAAACTCCAATTTCTCCAATGATTGTCTTTCTGTTTTTGAACATTCAAACACACCAAATAAATAAATAAATGAATAAAATCGCCTTTGAATATTTAGGTTAGTTTCAAATTTTGGAGCCATATTGCAAAAAAAAAAAAAAGTTAACTCAAAGTTTCATTTTACCACATAAAATTTTACAGCTTGCCAAATCACTGGCCAGATAAGCTACTTTATCATGAAAATACTCCGAAAAAGGAGTAATTTTAAATTTGAGCAGTGGCTAAGAAAGTTTCACGTGTTAAATACATTTGCTCTCCCTTTCTGTCTTATAAGAAATGTAGTTTATATATATGACTTCTGTAGGTACATTGCGTCATGATAAAGAAAGTGGAATTTTCCAGAACATTCATGTAAATTGCTAAATGAAAATGTATTCTTTTGGAGACTGAGTTTCTCCGTGCCTGTGGATTCCAGCTCATGTTTCCCTGGACCGCCTGCTTCACCTCGCCGCCGCCCCAGCCCCTGGGGTCCTGGGTCCCTGCACAACCCCCGGGCCCAGGCTTTGCGCCCAGTGCAGAAGCCCGACACGAGAGGCTCTAGGTTTAGGAGAACACTGGGCGCCACTTACCTCCTTCTATTCTCATCAATTTCCCCTCCTTTTTCAAAGGCCGAGGGCTCCGAGTGTCCCGCCACTGCACCTGGACACCCAGAAACTCGCCGGGTTGACGCACAGCCGCAACCCACCCTCGGCGTCTTTCCCTATCCAAAGGAGCCCGAGCCTGGTGTCTCCCCGGAGAGGGCAAAGGAGCGCGCCACACCTACCGCAGGTGAGCCAAGGCAAGGCGGCGCGGGGTCTAAGCTCCGGGAGCTGCGCTCAGGGCGCGGTGCCAGCGCGTCGGTCCGTGCGGGAGCAGCGCGAGCCCCGGGGCTTCTGCTTGCCGCCAGAGTCTCCTCAGCTGCCGAACGCGTGGTGCTTCCTCATTTTGGGCAACTTCCTTAACGTGCCCGGACAGGCCCGGCACTTCCTCCTGGCCACCGCCCCAGCACCCGGTACACCCCAGCGCCAAATGTGCCCTGAAAGCCCAGGGCACTGCAGCAGCAGCGGGAGCGCAGGGGACCCGACCGCAGGGCTGACTTGGGAGGCGGGGGTCTGGAGAGAAGAAGGAGAGAAGCCAGTCAGGGTCTCCGCCTGCTTCCAAGGCACAGAAGGCCAGAGCCAGGGGCCTTCATATACAAAGAGGGCTACTGCTAACAACAGAAACGTCTTGCCCCAGTCGCCTGCAGCCCATTCCTGCTAAGGAATTCCTGCAGACAGGCTTATTCCCCATGCTACTATTGAGGAAGAGAATCTTCTTTCCTGGGTGTGTATTCCCAGTCACCAACCCAGACACTCCTGTCGAGCGGTGACTGGGAGCCCGTGGACTCAGGCCATGCGGCCTTAGGTGACACCCGACTTCACTGGATGTTTTTGGGAGGTCCCAGACTGCCCAATGCAGGCTGTTTTTGAGGGCTTTATTTATTACAAAGTTGTTGACAGTGAATTCAACAGTGGCCTGACATCTAGAGCTTAAATTACATTAATCCTTTTCAGTAGTTTTAAACTGGTTTAAAAACACCTACCTGGTTTACCCTCCCCATCCTTTCCCTCTTTTTCTTTATTGGACAACACTTTAAAATCTTCCCATAAAAGTTTCCAGCCCCTCACACAGGCCCGGTAACACTAGTTGGGAGTATCTGTTTTTAAAGCTTGTACCTGGAACCCAAATACAATAACCAAAACAAAATCTGTAGTGTATTGGATTATAATTGTCATGAAGAAAAATAGGTGAAAAAAATAGGTGTTTATATTCCATTGCATGTAGCCCCTCAGTTTTTTTCTTGTGGTCATTTTCTTATATTCATTTTGCCACTAAATGTTTTTATTTATTTTATTGTATTATATTTTTTCCATTACCATTTATCCCCCCTATATTCTCTTCCACCTCCACCCCCTCCCTCCCACAATCACCATGTCCATTAGTTTTTGTTTATGTTTTGTTTTTTTCTTTTTTGCTCAACCCACCCCCACCTCAGCCCCAACTCTCCCCTCTCCAGAGCTGCCACCCTGCTCTTTCTGAGTCAGTCTCTATTTTGCTTGTTAGGTCAATTGTTCCTGAGATTCCATAGGAGCAAAGTCATATGTACCTGTCTTTCTCTGACTGGGTTGTTTCACTTAGCATAATGCTCTCCATGTCATTCCATGTTATCACAAAGGCGTAAAATTTATTACTTTAAATGTTTAACTGAACTGAAGGATTTTTATTATGGTTATATTTGTTAATCATTGGACTTTATTGTGCTTCACTGAGCCAACGCAACAGCCATTGTTCTCTAAATAAAGGCTTAGAACATCCAAACAGGTTTGCAGAGTTGGTGGTATTGTTGGAAATGGGCATTAGAGGACCTGTCTTGAGTTTACTAAGATTACATATTTTCTTAGGGACTGATGTGGAGATGAGGTGTTCTAGGTTCACCTTCATGCCACCCTGTAGAACTGCTATGGTCCTTTACATAAACTTAAAAATGTTAATCAATGTGTGTATAATAATTTTTTAAATATGTTAAAGTCATCACACAAATACCTTAAAAAGTCTTAAAAGTCAACACATTTCTCCCAGGCATCCTTCCTTTGCCCCAAGTTGCTTATCTTTCACTGTAATAATCTTTAGCTATGATTGTACACTGAGTTCTGGAAGCTGCCCTAGCAAAACCTGAACTATGGTGACCTCAGCAACACCTCACAAATCAGTTTTTAATATCTCCTATTCCCTGTGGATTCTTCCTTTATGTTTTATTTATTTTAAACTAGTCAGTATATTTTTCTGATTTTGCTGTGTGAATTCCATTGCATGAAGTCTCACACATCTGCTCTGTGGTCTGAGGGTCTCTGGAGTTCTTGTTCTGGGAGCCTGACTTTCTTGTGTACTTGGTCACATTCAACCCTGAAACATTATTTGTGGAAATTAGTTGAGACCTGGGAAGAAGGCGTTTTCTTTCAGAGAGAATTTGCCTTTACTTCTGTCAGAAGCCTAGGCTGCAACTAGTGTCTGAATGATTTAAGAAAATGTTTCAACTTATGTTTTTGGACCAGCTAAGTGATATGAACTTGGGCATAATTTTGGTCAACTTGTGGTCAGTTTCTCAAGGATGCACATCTTCTGTTTCTGCTGTGTGCTTCCTTTGGCTTTTATTTCAGAGTCCTAGTTTCTTGCATTCATGACTTTCTCTTCTGTAGTTTACTCCTTCATTTTGGTTGATTACAAGCTTCAGGAGTTTCCTGAGAAATGGAAGTAGATATTTTAAAGAACTTCTATGTCCAAAAAGTTCTACCCTCAAGTTTGGTTCCTGGTTTGGATTGTATAGAATTTTGTTTCAGAAATTATTTTTCTTCACAATTTTAAGTCATTATTATTATTATTTTTAATTTTTTAAAGATTTTATTTCATTAGTTTAGAAAGAGGGGAAGGGAGAGAGGCAGAGAGGGAGAGATACATCAATGTATGGTTGCGTTTCACCTGCCTCCAGCCACAGACCTGACTGGAGACCTGGCTTGCAACCTGGTTATGTGCCCTGGCTGGGGAATCGAACCTGTGACCTTTGGGTTCACAGGCCACTGCCTTATCCACTGTGCTACCAGCCAGGGCCATCATTATTATTTTTATTTTTTGGCTTCCAGTGTTGCTGTTGAGACATCCAAACCATTCTGAGTCTTTTATTGTTTGTCTTTTCCTTCTGATCCTTTATCCTTTGAACATCATTACTGGTTCATTGTTTTACCTTGTCCAGGCTTGCCAGATTTCTCCAGACCTGTTTGCTCTTCTCTTCTGTGGTGATACCTCCTTGATCTTTACATCAGATCTTTTTACTTACCCTTTTCCAGGTGACAGTTTGATGGCTTATTAATTCCATTATGCTTGATTTTCCATAGTCTTGAAGCATGGAGGGATGGAGTTGTGTTGCAATGACTGGGCTCCTCCCTCCTACATAAGACTGAGTTGAATATAAGAGGGTTCACTATTCCTTGGGAGACAGAGAGGGAATAGCTTACCCCACATCTTTTGTGGGCATCTGTGAGCATCAGCTCAGTCCCTCGTAACATGTGAAGGCTTCAGGCTTCTGATAGGCATGCAGATGGATAACATTTCTCATTTTTCTTTCAACTGCACTGCAGGCATTTTCACTACTCCTTAGTCAAAAATGGGAAATGCTAAAAATAAATTATTACTCCTTTTTCTTCTATCAATATTTGAGTGAGAATTACCAGGCTTTGGTAGACTCTCCAGATGTGGCTTCTGGGAGATGGGAGCATGACCTCACTCTGATCCACTCACACTTCTGTTTTTTAGATGAGCCAGCACTTTCCCAACTTTACCTCGTTGAGCCCTTCTTCTTTTCTTGTTTGGCTACTATTGGTAATGTACGCATTTTTATTTTCTCTTCCTTTCCTTTATTTTGGGTAGCAAGGAGAAGGAATCATTTTTTCCTTTTTTGCTAGATAGTGGGACCTTAATACTTTCTGAATATTTCACCACTTTTATCCAAAATTTAATGTCATGCACTTTTATCATGGAATACTCATTGTACAGTTTAAGATTTAGAATGCTAGTTCTTCATTTTATCTCTTTCAAATTAAAAACACATGAGTTGCACATGATATGCATTAGGAAGCTTTAGGTTACAAGTACAACAAAACTTCAACTATTGACATAGTAAAATTTTATTGGCACAAAAAGAAATCTTCAGAGTTAGGACAGCATCAGATGTACTTTTATATAAATTATTTTAAGTTGAGATAAAAGCAATACAACATAAAATTCACCATTTGAACTGTTTTAAAATGTAGTAACTTAATCCTGTCTTGTGTTATGCAGGCAAGTTAATTTTAATAGGCCAGCATCACTGAATCTTACCTGGCCACATCTGTCTGTCCAAATGCCACAGGATGTGACAGGAGGAATAGCTCCTTCTGTAGTCTGGTCCCCTCACCAGTTCAATCCTGATTTAAATGTGATTTTTCACCTACAAATGGTGGACTTCCTTCTTTTTCTGTTGTTAGTGAGGTTTGGTACAAGAGAGAAAAAGTTAGTTAAGGCCCAAGGGTAGCATCTGAACTTCAAGTATGTGCATCTTAGTCCAGTGGCCAGGGGTGAAAAGCCTGGGCTATGGCCCCAATTCTTTTTTTCCCTGGGCCTGTGGCTCTTTCACATACCCCAACAGGTAGCCATGCATTTGCCTAGACTATTTTTTTATTTTTATTTTTATTTTTTTAATGTTTTTTTTTAATTTTATTGTTGTTGTATTACATCCATCCCCTTTTTGCTCCTCTCTGTCCCCCTCCCCACCCACCCATTCCCCCCAAAGTCAATCCCACCTGTTGTCCATGTCCATGGTTCCTTTATACTAGGTTCTTGTCTAAGCTGCTCCCCTTCTTTGCCTCTGCCTCCCCCCTCCCTCCAACCCCGTTCCCCCTGACCACTGCAGGCCTATTCCTTGTATTCATATATTTGGTTCTGTTTTGCTTGTTGTTAGTTTTGCTCATTATTGTCCCGTAATAGGTGAGATCATATGATATTTGTCCTTCACTAACTATAAATACAGCTGGCCCTCTGTACTTATAGGTTCAACCAAGCATGGCTAAAAAATATTTGAGAAAAAACTCCCAGAAAGTTCCAAAAAGAAAAATTTAAATTGGCCACATCTAAGCACTACACTGAATCCACACAAATACAGTGGTGTGTAGGCATATTTGCAAATACTTTATTTTCCTATAATGCAAATATAGATTTATATGCAATTGACTCACTTATCTTTTTTTTTTTTTAAACAGAGTTGTAAGACTTCTTTGCATATTTCAGATACAAGTCCATTAGTAAATATAGGACTTACAAATATTTTCTCCTATTTTAAAGGTTGTCTTTCATTTTCCTGCTGGTATCATTTGCAGGACAAAAGTTTTTAATTTTTATGAAGTTAAATTTAGTTAGTTTTTCTTTTGTTGCTTGTGCTTTTGTATTATATCTAAGAAATCATTGCCTAACCCAAGGTCAAAAAGACTTGTTTCTGTTTTTATCTAGGTGCTTTATAGTTTGTTTTTACATTTATGTCTCAGATTCATTTTGAATTCACTTTTATGTATTGTTTAGGACAGAGGCCCAACTTCAGGTTTTGGCATGCACACATCTCATCTGAGCACAACAGTAGTTATTGAAGCAACTATACTTGACCTTTGAATAATGCTGGGGCTGAGGGTACCATCCCCTTTGCAGTAAAAAATTTGCATATCTTTTAAAAAACATATTATTTAAATTTTTTTATTTATTTATTACTTTTAGAGAGAAGGGAAGGGAGAGAGGCAGAGAGGGACAGAGACATCAATATATGGTTGCCTTTCACCTGCCTCCAGCTACAGACCTGACTGGAGACCTAGCTTGCAACCTGGTTATGTGCCCTGGCTGGGAATTGAACCAGGCACCTTTAGGTTCAGAGGCTGGTGCCTTATCCACTGTGCCACCAGCCAGGGCTTGCATATAACTTTTGACTTCTCAAAAATGTAACTGCCAATAGCCTACTGTTGACTGAAAGCCTTACCAATAATGTAAATGGTCAACATGGATGGACTTTGAGGGCATCATGCTAAATGAAATAAGTCAGACTGAAAGTGACAAATACTGTATGATATCATTTATGTGGAATGTAAATGTATATATAGAAATATAAATTCATAGGTATAGACAACTGATTGGTGTTTGTCAGAGGGAGGGGCTTGAGGGATGGATAAATGGATAAACTATTTTTGGGTTTCTTTTAGTCTAAATAAATCATAATTATTTTTTTAAATGAAAAAATAAAAAGTTTTCAAAATATACCTTATAATTATTAACACAGTTTTTTGTAAAATTTGATTGTCAAATAGAAGTTGAAGAAAGGCTTGATTAACCAAAGTTATCTATTGTCTTTGATCTTTGAGTCTGTGGATCCTGAAAGCCCCGATCCCTCCTCTCTAGATGGGAGCTCTTTGATTTGAGTCAAAGACAAAATTGATTGTAAGGAAAGCCTGGGGGCCACTAGGCAGGTGGGAACTAAATGGGAATGAAATTGAAAAAGAGAATTGAGTCAATAAAGAACTCTGGATTTCCAAAAGTAACATACACCTAATAAAAACCTTACTAAAGAGTGTAAAATATAAAAGTCACCCCAAATCACAACCCTAGAGGCAACTACTCTTAAACTTGATGTGATTTTAGTCATATGTCTGCATACAGAAACATGTAAACATAAATACGGTTACATGTTGTGTTGTCACCTGATTACTCAGTTAAAAAGCAAGTTGTGGAAATACTCTTATTCCACATCCTTTTCAGCTGCATACAAAGTATTCTCTTGAATATATGAACCACAGGTTGTAAACCTGACAATACACAGTTAATTGCTTCCAGGGTTTCGCTTTGCCACAGACACCCCTGTTTCTACATCTGTGATCCTTGATGGAGCCTTCAGAATGAATTCTTGGAAGTGGATCCAGGGAGTCAGAGAAGATGCTTGTTGCTGAGCTACACTTGGGTACTGATGCTCTGCACAAGGTCAGGGGGCTTAAAGCAGAACCACATTCTGACCTGAGGTAAGTCACATAGCCAGAGGACAGGTGCCTGGCACTTCAAGATGCCCAGGTGCCACAGGGCTGGCCAGGCCTGGTGGGGGTGATGGTTTTTGAAGTGGTCCCTCCTGCTGCCTATAGTAGTGAATTCTGAGTTTTATCCCTGCTTCTGTCCCAGGCAGTATGAGAGATGAAAGAAACCTCATTTGTGTTTCTAACTTGTATCACATTAATTGGAGAGACTGAGTATCATTGTGAAATGCCTGTTTATTACCTCGTCCAATATTTTCACTAAATGCTGATTTTTCTCCATTTATGAAAAAAGGTTTATTGAACTATAAACCTTATTCCTATCATATTTACCAATTATGCTGTAAACATTTTGTCCAATTTTTCTTTTGTTTTCAACTTTCCATATTTCACTTGTTTTTTTAAAATTTATCCCCAAAATAAGATTTCACATTTTTTATGCATAGTTCCTAGCTTTAGTGCCTTTGTTACCTTCAAACATATAAAAATTCTCACAACTTTTTACACTTAAATCTTTATCCATTTGGAATTTATTTGGTAGGAAGCAGTGAGATAGGTATTCAGTCTGCCTGTGTGGTCAGGCAGTTTATTCAACAGTCCATCTTCTTCTCACTGATTGTTCATTAAACTTGATCAAATAATGAATTACATAAACCCTTGGGTCTAGTTCTGGCCTTTCCATTCAATTTTATTCATCTGCCTAATATGTTAGGATATGCCTGCTTTAGTTGCTATGGTTTTGTAATTTTGCGTCCTGGTAAACTCAGGATTTGAGAAATGTTTCTTGGATAGGGAAACTGTTCCACCTACATGTTAGGATTTTTACTTTTATTATCCACAGACTGAGAAAGTGCCTATGTGCGTGGATTCTTAGATCATAGATGCTCTGATTCAGTTTTGAGGAGATAGAGAAGGTAAACAGAGGGAAACTGTCCTCCACCTCATGGCTATTGAGCAGAAAAGTGGGAATAATGATGGCTCACGATTCTTCAATAGTGATCCATGTTAAGTGTTAAATTTTGGATGTTTCTGGTGACCTGCAGCAGGGTGAGCAGTTGAGAGACAAGTGCTGATTCCTCCACCCTGTGTTGTCTTTTTATAAATGTAGTTGAACACACAGTTTTTAAATGTGTTAGATTATCATTGATAATATAAAATGTATTCATGTAAGTTTCCTTTATAATTCAGAGGCCAATGGTTGTTGTCGATATTTTTTTGAGTAACTGATTTAACTAACATTTTGACCTTTCAGTGTTTGACATTATGAGCTGCCTTTTAGTTAAATGAAACAAACACATGGACTACAGAGGAATTTAGTACTTCCAGGCTTCTGCTCTTTATTTCTCCTGAACTTAAGAGGACTACAGCTCACAAGGCAATGTTTTAAACATCTAACCTTCCATATTAGAAAAGGTAAATTTTAGACTGTGACTGGGACCCTTGAAGATTTGGAAGAGAGAGTGACTGTGGTCGCAAACAGAGGATAGGCAGCTAAAGCAGCAGGAAATTGGAGCACCAGTATCTCTATTCTTATCACACAGGAGGAAGGCAGCCCTTGTTGGGAGTTCTCAGCAATGGAAGGCATCAACCATACTTGAGGGATCCCAAGTATGTCTGTCATTCTGCCTCCTCCCTCTGTGTCTGAGACTTCAAACACCCTAAGCAACCAGGTCATTAGAGCAACTCATGATAAGATGTCCACAACGGTCCCATCAGGATTGGACAGTCCTCTGCCTACCACCTGGTCTCAGTATCCTCATAGTCACAGTGGGTCTCAGAGGAGACTCAGGAGGCCCTGCCTGCATGTGCTTTACAAGCAGTCAGGAAGGGGAGGGTACAGGAGGCTGGGGAGAGAGGAAGGGAGGCAGCCAGCCATTGAGCTCAGGTGCATGACAATTGAGCACCCTCATACTCACAGATGCACCTGAGGTAGAGGCGACCCAGCCCTCCTTTTTTCAGGGACTAAGGCCTCCAGACCCCATGAGTTATGGAGACCCTCTGAGCCACAAAGAACATGCTTGATCCCCAGGTTGTGTAAGCCTGTGGCTTTCTGCACAGAGCAGCTAGAACCCACAGAGGCTGTGGCCTGAACAACCCTGCCTCATGAGCGAAATGGCCCTATAAATCTGGGAGTGTTTCATCATCTCAGGAAAAAGCTTTTAACAGGACTTTTAATTTGCTTTTTCCTTTGAGACATTTTAATAAGACATAATAATTGGAGATGTTGTCAACAGTGATCAGAGATTAACAGCCATGGGCTGTGTCCATATCTTGCATGTGCCCTTCCACCTTCCAAGCCCAGAGTAATCTTTGGTTTTAAAAGGTTCTTTAAAACACACAAAAAGTGAAACACTATACTCCAGACAGTCTATGTAACTCACAGAACCTGAATTTTTATTGTCTGTCTCCTTACAGACCAAATATACTGACCTTTTTTTTTTTTTTTTTAGATTTTACTTATTATTTTTAGAGATAGGGGAAGGGAGAGAGGCAGAGGGGGAGAAAGACATCAATGTATGGTTGCCTTTCACCTGCCTTCAGCTAAGGACCTGGCTGGAGATTTGGCTTGCAACCTGGTTATGTTGCCCTGGCTGGGAATTGAACCAGTGGCCTTTGGGTTCACAGGCCGACACCTTATCCACTGTGCCACCAGCCAGGACAGTATGCTAACTTTTGATGTAGCTGGTTTGAATTATTCAAGAAACTTCTCAAGAGTGTTAGGGCCCCTTTATAAGTTCATGGAGTCCTTATACAGAGTCAGTGCAGTGTTGGAGGTAATGCAATAATTTAATAGATGAAGTAAGGTTCTATTTAAAAAGCACATTCATATCAGTCTCATCTCCCTCTGAGCCCAATGAGCCTACCTCTGGCCACAGTCTGTTATCCCTTGCCTCTTCTGTGTGGCCCTTTCAGGAACATGGTCCACCCTCCTCTACCTGGGACTCCCCAGAAGCCAGAAGTTATGACTCCAGTTGTATTAAATCTTATTTAAATATGAGAAAGAAGTTTGTTGGTTAGTTTAATCTCTGGCAATCTTGAATGGAGATTCTGATTTAAATATACATTAAAAGATTAAAAATGTCTCATCACTCCATATAGAAAACAAATTTGACTCAGAGAAATATATGAATAATTGGAAATCTGTTATTTATTTTTAATTACTTTTATTTGGGGATGATTTTAATTTACAGACAAGTCATAAGATGGCACCAATAGAGGCTGTGTGTGTACTTCTTGCAGCTGCCACTGATGTGAATGTCTGTGAGCATGGAGCAGTTGGCATCCAACCCAGATATTACTCTGTGCTCAGCTCAGGGTCCTTTCGTGTTTAAAATCTACTACCAACCACATTACACTCACACAGGTTTTTAAAAGAAAGAAGTCCGGACTTTCTGCTTTTGAAGATTTGTTTTTCTTTTCTTTTTAATTTAATTTAATTATTGTTGTACTACATCCATCCTCTTTTCATTCCCCTCTGTCCCCTTCCCGACCCACCCACTACCTGCCAAAGTCAATCCCACTTGTGGTCCATGTCCGTGGTTCATCTATACTAGTTCCTTGACGGAACTGCTCCCCTTCTTTGCCTCCTCCTCCCCCCTTCCCCTTCCCCCTTGCCCAATAAAGATCTATTCATTGTATTCATGTATCTGGTTCTATTTTTTGTTTGTTTGTTTGTTTTGTTCATTATTGTCCTGTAATAGGTGAGATCATATGGTATTTGACTTTCACTGACTGGCTTATTTCACTAACTATAATACTCTCCAGTTCCATCCATGTTGTTAAAAATGGTAGGAGTTCCTTCTTTCTTTCTGCTGTGTAGTATTCCATTGTGTAAATGTACCAAAGTTTTTTGATCCAATCATCCACTGATCGGCACTTAGGCTGCTTCCAGCACTTGTCTATTGTAAATAGCACTGCTATGGACATAGGGGTACATAGGTTATTATGAATTGGTGTTGCAGGGTTCTTTGGGTATAGTCCTAGTAGTGGAATTGCTGGATCAAAAGGCAGTTCCATTTTTAGTTTTCGAAGGAAACTCCATACCATTTTCCATAGTGGTTGCACCAGCCTACATTCCTGCAGTGCACCAGAGTTCCCTTTTTCCCACATCTCCGTTGACGATTGCCATTCTGACAGGTGTGAGGTGGTATCTTACTGTGGTTAAATTTGCACCTCTCTGATGGCTAGTGATGTTGAGCATTCTTTCATAGGCCTTTGGACCCTTTGTATGTCTTCCTCAGAGAGATGCCTATTCAGATCCTTTGTCCATTTTTTAATTGGGCTGTCTGTCTCCCTGGTGTTGAGTCACATAATGTCTTTATAGATTTTGGATATCAAACTCTTGTCTGAGGTATCATTGGCAAATATGTTTTCCCATACAGTTGGTTCCCTTTGAATTTTGTTGGTGTTTTCTTTAGCTGAACAGAAACTTTTCAGTTTGATACAGTCCCATTTGTTTATTTGTTCTTTTATGTCCTTTGCCCTTGGAGAAGTATCAGTAAACATATTTCTGCATAGGATATCTAAAATTTTACTGCCTATATTTTTCTCCAGGACCTTTATGGTGGCACTGCTTATATTTAAGTCTTTTATCCATCTTGAGTTTATTCTGGTGCATGGTGTAAGTTGGTGGTCTAGTTTTATGTTTTTGCATATTGCTGTCCAGTTCTCCCAACACCACTTGTTAAAGAGACTGTTTTTACTCCATTTTATGTTCCTTCCCCTTTGGTTGAATATTAATTGACCATAGAGTCCTGGGTTTATTTCTGGGCTCTGTATTCTGTTTCATTGATCTATATGTCTATTCTTATGCCAGTACCAGACTGTGTTGATTATAGTAGCCTTGTAGTATGGTTTGATGCCTGGTATTGTGATTCCTCCTACCTTGCTCTTCTTTCTCAAGATTGCTGTGGCTATTCCTGGGTGTTTTTGGCTCCATATACATTTTTGAAGTATTTGTTCTATTTCTGTGAAGTATGTCATTGGAAATTAATGGGGGTTGCATTGAATCTATAGATTGCTTTGGGTAGTATGGACATTTTAATGATGTTAATTCTTCCCATTCATGAACATGGTATATGCTTCCATTTATTTGTATCTTCCTTAATTTCTTTCTTCAGTGTTCTGTAGTTTTCTGAGCACAGGTCTCTTACCTCCTTGGTTAAGTTTTTTCCTAGGTACTTTATTTTTTTTGTTGTTATGGTAAATGGGATTTGTTTTCTTGCTTTTATTTCTGATGTTTCATTATGGGTATACAAAATGCTTTTGATTTCTAGATATTGACTTTATACCCAGCTATTTTGCTAAATTTGCTTATTAGGTTGAGTAAGATTTTGGTGGAGTCTATTGGGTTTTGTATATACACTATCATATCTGCAAATAATGACAATTTGACTTCCTCCTTTCCAATTTGGATACCTTTGATTCCTTTTTCTTCTCTGATAGCTATGGCTAGAACTTCCAAAATGATGTTGAATATAAGTGGATAAAGTGGACAGCCTGGTCTTGTTCCTGATCTTAGGGGGAAAGCTATTAGTTTTTGCTCATTGAGTATGATGTTGGCTTTAGGTTTCTCACATATGGCCTTTATGATGTTAAGCTATGCTCCCTCTATTCCCATTTTTCTGAATGCTTTTATCATAAATGGTTGCTGTCCTTTATCAAATACTTTTTCAGCATCTAATGATATGGTCATAGGGTTTTTGTCTTTCATTTTATGTGTTGTATTACATTTATTGATTTGGGAATGTTGTACTATCCTTGCATCCCTGGGATGAAACCCACTTAATCATGATGTATGATTGTTTGAACGTGTTGCTGGACCCAGTTGGCCAATATTTTGTTGAGAATCTTAACCTCTATGTTCATCAGAGATATTGGCCTATCATTTTCTTTCTTAGTTGTGTCTTGACCTGCTTTTGGGATTAGAATAATATTGACCTCATAGAAAGAATTTGGGAGTCTTCCCTCTTCTTGGATTTTTTGGAATAGGTTGAGAAGGATAGGAGTTAGTTCTTCTCTAAATGTTTGGTAGAATTCACCTGTGTAGCCATCTGGTCTGGGGCTCTTGTGCTTTGGGAGATTTTTGATTACTTCATCAATTTCACTAGTTGTTATTGGTCTATTAAGGATTTCTGCTTCACCTGGATTCAGTTTTGGTAGATTATACATTTCCAGAAATGTGTCCATTTCACCCAAGTTGTCATATTTCTTGTTATATAGTTGTTTGTAGTATTTTCTTATAATCCTTTGTATTTCTGAAGTATCAGTTGTGATTTCTCCTTTATCATTTCTGATTCTGTTTATTTGGGTCCTCTCTTTTTCTTGGTGAGTCTGGTTAAAGTCTTGTCAGTTTTATTTATTTTTTCAAAGAACCAGCTCTTGGCCTTATTGATTTTTCTAATTGTAGTTTGAGTCTGTAAGTTATTTAGTTCTGCTCTGATCTTGATGATTTCCTTCCTTCTACTTGCTCTGGGCTTTGTTTGTTGTTGCTCCTGTAGTTCTTGTAGCTTTCTGGTTAGGTTATTTGTATAAGCTTCTTCTGACCTTTTTAGGTAGGCCTGTATTGCTATGAATTTCCCTCTAAGGACTACCTTTGCTGTGTCCCATAGGTTTTGTACTCATTGTCATTTGTTTCCTGAAACTTTTTAATTTCATTTTTGATCTCATTGTTGACCCATTCATTACTTAAAAGCATGTTATTCAGTCTTCATGAGTTAGAGTGTTTTTGTTTTTTTCCCTTAAGATTGGTTTCTAATTTCCATTGTGACCTGCTTCCTCTAGGCTGCTGTTGATTCCTTCTACTGTATTCTTCAATTCAAAAATTGTATTCTTCATTTCCTCCTGGCTCTTACTGACAGTTTCTATGCCCTTTTTAATGTTGGTGTAGGTCTCAGTAATTTCCTTGTAGCTTCCCTGGAGTTGTTTGCAGTTTTCTTTGAGCTGGCTAAGTTCATTGAGCTTCTCTATCATCATTATTTTGATTTTCATATCTGATAGTTTGCTTGCCTCTGTTTCATTTAGTGATCATTCTGGGGAGTCCTCCTTTCCCTTTGGTGATGGACTGTTTCTTTTTCTCCCCATTATTAGGTTTCATTGCAACCCTATCAAACTGTGATCAACTACCAGGCTAAGGAACTGCTAGACTGGAAGGGTTGATTTAGTTACAATCCTATTGGTCAGTGATCCACCACCACGCTCAGGTGCAGCTTCGGGTGACAGACTGATTCAGTTGTAAATCAATGAATCAGGTACCAAACTCAGGCCCTGTTGGGCTAAACAGAGAGGTTCAATTGTAATCAAATGGATCAGCCACCAGCCCAGGTGCAGCCTGGTGGGACAGATTCAGATGTAAATCAATGAATCTGTGATCAGGGGCCACTGGGCTAAGCAAGAAGATCCAATTGTAATCCAATGAATCTGTGTTCGGCCACTAGGCTCAGAAGCTGCTGGGCTAGACAGCAAGGTACAATTGTAATCCAATGAATCTGTGATTAGCTGCCAGACCCAGAGGCCAGTGGGTGGGACAAACCAACTCAGTTGTGAACCAATGAATCCACAATCAGCCACCAGGCTCAGCTGCTACTTTGGAGGGGCTGACTAACCCAGCTGTAAGTGAGAGAGTTTGTGATTAGCTGCCAGGCCCAGGCACTTCTGGGCGAGAAAGACCTCTTCTGGTGCCAACTATTATACCTATGCTCAGACACAGCAGGGTAGGGGAGTTTTATTTGGATGTAAACCAAAGAATTGTGATCAGGTGCCAGGCTCAGGTTTCTCTGGGCAGGGCAGATTGCTTCCAGTGGGTGGGGCTATGAGGACCCATCCTAGGGAAGCCGCTGGGGTAGCAGCATAGTCCACCCGAGGTGTGGGCGATGAGTTTGCACCAGGATACCCACAGCTGCTTCCTCACTTATCTCCTCCAAGCCACCACCGCATACTCTCCCCATGTGTCTCCAGTCCTCTCTGCCCTCCCTCAGCTTGAGCCCAGGGTAGGTGGGTGCCAATGTACTTTTGCTGTGGTCACCCTAGTAGTTCACTGTCTCTAGAGCTCTCCAAGACCAGGAAACTCCATGGCTTTCATCCCTGGAGCAGCTGTTTGCTGCTCTGCTCTCCGCTATGTTGCTGTAGCTGGGATACCCATCTAGGGGTCCAGATCCCACCCATCTCAGGTGGAGCCCCCTGCTCCGTCCCTTCAGCTGTTGCCTTTGGTGGGGGGCCAGCCAGCCCTCTAGCATTTCCGTCATTCTTTGTTGTGATGAAGTGTCCTCTTCTATTTCGTCTGCGGTTATAGGACTCCTTTCCAGCTAGTGTTCTGTTGGTAATTCCAGCTGACATTTTCTCCAAAAAGGCAATTCCAGGTGTGACCTGGGAGGAGATGGGTGCAGCTCCACTTACTTCTCTGCCATCTTGCTGGAACCCCTTGGTTGCAGATTCAATTTCAATCCCAGGTCCGGGAGAGTACGGGAGACAATCAGTCAGTGTTTCTCTCTCACATCAATGTCTCATTTTCTCTCTCCCACTTCCTCTTTTTTTCCCAGAGCAGGTGCACCTGCACTCAGCTGCCTGGGTGGGCTGGGAGGTGAGGGTTGGAAAGTCTCTTTCCAAGTTGGGAGAGAGAGAGAAGAGCATCTCAGTCCTTGGTACCATGATCAGGGAGAAGGCGGGTGAGAAGGACGCGGTATCTGGGAAGCACTCAGGCCATAAGATGGAGCTCAACCTTTGAGAACTAGAAGTGTTTGGTGCACCCAGGAAAGGCAGGAGTACCTGTGGCTGGACTGCCACAAGTCTTGGAAGGTTTCTTCTAGAGCTGTGTTTTACTATTCTGTACATAAAAGCCACATGACAGAAAAATATTTTTTAAACTCTTCAGGTTACATTTAAATGCTTTTAAGGATCTTTGGATAATGCCCAGCCCATACTACAGAAGGAAACACTTAGTAATTTTTCTTAGAGGCTTAAAACTCTCATAATTAGAAAGTTTGTCTTAAGTTCCAAGTAAATTCCTTCTGTGACAGTCTACTTCAGCAAAGATCACAAAGACTTTATCATTGTAATTATTAAAAATATAATCTCTGATTGTTTTGATTAACTTCTCCTGAGAACCAGGGCCCTGGCAGCTTGATGGCCATCGGAGAGGACAGGTGCAGTGAAAGGAAGGCAGCCGAGGGTGGGCTTTGTCAGGGTGCCACTTCTCACCTGTGAGTATGGGTAGACCTGGAGGTTGGGGGCTCACAGGATAGCAGTTCCACTGAGAACAGGTCAGCAGGTGAGGGGAGCATTGAGTGTTTTTTTGCAGATGTCTGGAAGTCAAAGTTAGGAGCCAAAAAATCTAAAACTTGCAACCCCTCCTCAAAATAGACCTCTCAGAAAAAGTGTCAGTTATACTACAGGGAACGCATTAATTTCCTCCTGACAGCTGAGCTTGCACACTGAGTGTGAATTTTTATATCTAAAATAATTTCCCTTGTTAATACAGTGGGGGAAACTGAGCTTGAAGAAACTATGTTCTAATGTCTCCACACAACATCATCCTGGGTGGCCTTTGGGAGAGAGGTGAATTCACTCACCCTCCTTCAGGACATCAGTGCTGCTTCCTGGAATAGCCCCATCTCTGTCTCCAGCCACTCTTGCTCTCAGAGGGCCAGCCTTGGTTTAGTAGCCACCCCTTCCCAGTGGGGATGTGGACAGCCCAGCCCACCATGAGCTGGCTTGTGTTGGGGGATTTGTGCTTCCATTTAAGGGAGTAGGGCAGGACCACCTCAGAGCTCAAGGCAGTGTTGGACACTCTGTGTGTGTGCCTGTGCCCACAGGGAGAGTATACAGTGCCCTGGAAAACAGCTCTGCAGGAGGCAAGGGACTATGTGTTCCATTCACAAAGGCAATTCTGTTCCTAGAGAGCTCCATCTGGGATCAGAACAGTCCTAGAATATGTTCCATTTTAGGAGAACTCCAGTTTTTATAAAGATCTTTCTCATATTGATCACCACTTGGACATCCTAAGACTTCTCTCCTTTAGTGTGAAGGCTGCCTTCTGGAGCTAAGATTCAACCCTGTATTGTCATAGTAGTCCAGTTGGGAGACAGACCACAGTCCCTAGCATAGCAATAAAATCAAGAGCTCTGGCTAGACTTGCAGCACCATATTGAATAGAGTGGGCATCCTTGTCCCTGATGGTAGGAATAGCTTTTAGTTTTTCTCTGTTGATTATGATGTTAGCTGGGGGCTTTTCATATGTGACCTTGGTTAAGTTGAGGTCACTTCCTTCTATTTATTTTTAGCTTTGTGTGTGTTTATCATGAAAAGATGTTAGATTTTGGGGGACAGAGGGGAGCAAAATGTGGATGGATGTAATACAACAACAATAAAATTTAAAAAAAAAGATGTTAGGTTTTATCAAATTCTTTTCTGCATTTTTAAAAAAATGTTATTGTTGTATTACATCCATCCCCTTTTTGCTCCCCTCTGTCCCCCTCCCCATCCACCCATTCCCCCCAAAGTCAATCCCACCTATTGTCCATGTCCATGGTTCCTTTATACTAGGTTCTTCTTTTCTGCATTTTTAAAAGAAGATCATCTGGGTTTTTTTCTTCATTTTGTTAATGTGATATATCACTTTTATTGATTTGTATATATTGAACCATCTTTGCATTTATGGATAAGTCCCCCTTGATCACTGTGTCTGATCTTTTGAATGTGCTCTTGAATTCACTTCACTTGAATTTTGTTGAGAATTTTTACATCTATAATTATTGTTTCATGTATTATGTATTGTTTATTGTATTATGGTCCATTGTTTTATTTTCTTGTAGTGTTATTTCCTGGTTTTGGTTTTAAGGCAATGCTGGTCTTATAAAATGAGTTAGAAAGTATTCCCTTCTCTCCAATTTTTGGAAAAAATTGAGAAGTGTAGGTGTGAATCCTTCTTTAAATATTTGGTGGAATTTACCAGTGAAACCAGCTGGTCCTGGACTCCTTTTTGGGGAGGTTTTGATTACTACCCAATGTCTTTACTCATTATTGGTCTGTTTAGATTTTCTATTTCTTCATAATTCAATCTTTATAGGTTATATCTTTCTAGGAATTTATCCATTTCTTCTATGTTATCCAATGTTTTGGCCTATAATTGTCTGGAGTAGTTTCTTATAATTCCTTTCATTTCTGCAGCATCAGTTTAATTTGTTCTCTTTTATTTTTAAATTTATTTATTTGAGTCTTGTTTTCTTTTTTTTTTTTTTATCTAGCTTAAGATCTGTCAATTTTGTTGACTTTTTTCCAACAAAAAAAGCCTTCATTTTGTCAATTTTTTCTATATTCTATTCCATTTGTTTTTGCTCTTATTACTTCCTTTCTTATTCTAACTTTGGGCTTAGTTTGTTCTTTTTTTTTCTTTTTCTTTTTCTTTTTTTCAGTGCCAATCAGGGCATGTAACTCATGGCTCAAATAGATGCTTCCTTGAGATTTGATATAAGAATCATGAGAAAGGGAGGGCCTCTCTTCCAGTTAGATTGTGTTCTGAAAGAGTACAGCCCTGGAGCCTCCAAAGACATGTTTTCTGGCTCACATAGAAAGCCTGTCTGAAGTAGGAGGGAATTAGGCTAATAAGGAGAGAAGCATATACCTGTAGCTGGCAGAATGGAGGAAGAAAGAGAAAACCATTCACACATCATTCCACCTGGGAATCTTCTTCCACCCTCCTTTCTCTCCACCCCCCTTCCTTGTTCTCTTGTTTTTGTCTTTAGTTATTTCAATTTAGGCTTAGGTCTTTAGTAATTGAAAGCATACTAAACAATGTGCAAGGGTATTTTATTATTGTGAAACTAAAAGAGGTAACTGTGTAAGACCCTGTGATCAATGAATATGTTTATTTTATTTATACCTCTCTAGATTCCAGTTCCTTTTTTTTTCAAGCATACATAACAACTTCTACATTTTGTTTTACTCAAGATGGAACTTCCCTCTTTTCACTACACTTAGACCATCTACCATAACCCTCTGTTTATAAAGATACTACATATATATTTACAAAAGCTCCAGGGACTTTAATACATTTTTCGCATGTAGTAGCTAACTTTTTTGTCCAAGATAAGCTTGTGGAGTGGACTCTATTATTATCTCCATTTTACAAATGAAGACCCTGAGGAAGAGGGGTGAACTAACACAGGCAGGAAGTTGTAGAACAGGATTTAAACCCAGATCTCTCTGCTTTTATATCCATCCCAAGTTCTGGTTTTTAATGTTCCTGGGACCTGAATGTGAGTACAAAACAACCAGTGAATTAAGGATTTACTGTGACTTCAGGATTAAGTGTACAAATGCTTCAGAAAATCAAAAAAGCATTTTCACAGTTTAAAACACAAACTAACCACTTGGTATTAGTTCAACAAATAAGAATGTTATTGTACTAAAGCAAAATGAGAACTGGGAGGTGTCACCGGTGGTGACAACTGAGTCTTCCATGTGATCAGCACTCACATAGGCTGCCACTCTCATCTTGGGAAAGACACCTGGTCCAGAGCATACCAGGCAGCAGGGTTATGACTTCCTTCATCTGGACATAGCAATCAGAGATGGTACTTGATATCTAGGGTGCATGTTGGGGTGCATCAGAGGAGTTGGGTTATTATCATTCTTGTGGGATCAAAGAAACACCCCAATGAGAATGATGCTCACATTTGTATTTCACATTCCACAGCTATTTTCATTTAACTATCCAAAAATGGGCCTGGGAACTAGATTTTCTTTATGTATGTCAAGCTTTGAGAATGTTATTTGAAAGCATGTTATTTCCTTGTAAAGTCTAGGAACTTTAGGCATCCAAAATATTCTGGGTATTGCTGGAAAGTCAGTGCATAGTTGATAAGACTGTTACTGACTGAACTATGGTAATCTAGCTAGCAAGGCTAATTAATATGAGATCTGGGGTCTACACAACTTACAATCGAACTTTCCTAGGTCGAGTTTTACAAATTTAAAAACTTTCTTTTTTCCTTTTTCTTCCTTTCTTTCTCTTTCTCTTCTCTTTTCTCTGTCTTTCTTTGCTAGGATAAGTGATTTTTTTTTTGTACTTATTTATAATTGATGTATCAATTGAAGCAAGCTTTTTATTTTTCAAGGAAAGTGACCCAAGTCAGATACTCCTTAGCCAATAAATATTTCTGTTCCCAGTTGAGGTAAAGAGCAGCTGAGCTTGAATATGAAGGTGGCACGTTTCTTTATCTTCAAAACAGTGTGTGATCTGTTTTATAGCACATCTTTGTGGACCCAAGAATTATGAACCTTGTGGAAAAACAGGAGTCCTGAAAGGAATTATACAAAGAGCTTTACAAGATCTCAGTTTTTAGTAGAAAACGTAATTACTTTATGTAACCAAGCCAATGAAAAGTCATCATTACAACTCTACTCACTCTCCTTGTTCAGCATTTGTGTCTGTATGTGTGTATATGTATGTATGTATGTGTATACATGTATGTGTATGTTTGTATGTGTGGCAATGCACATGTATATGTGAGTGTGTGAGTATGTATGTGGTCCATGTCTATTGTGCCCTGGTAGTTCTAAGCCCTAGGGACATAGGACTAAGAAAATCTCTGTCTCCATAAGCTAATAGTTCAGTGGGCAGATAGGCAATCAACAAGTAAGCTGATAAATATGCAGTTTAATTTCAGGTAGAATCAGTACTAACAGGAAGTACAGACAACAGGAGGGAAGAGGTAGTGTGCTATGGAGGTATTTCTGAAGTAGACACTATGGTCTGAATGAATGAAGATATTCACACATTAATGGTCTTTGGGAAGATGTGGGCTAGAGTCCTCTAAAGAGCAGGGATGAAAGTAGAAAGGACTTGGAATGTTCAAGCAAGGGTGTTTGGATGAGTGATGGGAGATGAACGTGTAAAGGAGGAGAGAGGCTACACCAGGGTGGCCTCATAAGTAAGAGTAAATACTTTGATTTTGTAATAAGGCCAAGAAGAAACCAAAGGAGGATTTTAATAAGGAGAAGGATTTCATATGTTTTTTAAAATATTAAACATAGGAAACTATGGCAGTATAAAAACTTAACTTCACTGGATTGGCCTTGATCTATTAAAAAAGTTAAGACATTATTTACATACAATAAATACAAAATCTTCATGTGCATGTTTTGATTAGCTTTGACAAATGTGTATAGATGAACATACTTAGGTAACCACCACA
This sequence comes from Noctilio leporinus, assembly GCA_004026585.1. Lineage (NCBI taxonomy): Eukaryota > Metazoa > Chordata > Mammalia > Chiroptera > Noctilionidae > Noctilio > Noctilio leporinus. The sequence goes on from PVIW01005711.1 coordinate 84,574, forward strand.
GTGAACATAGATAGAATTCCCATCATCAAGAAATCACCCCTTTATAGCAAGACTCCATTCTCCCATAGTCAATTATAATTCTCATTTCCATCATCTTAGTTTTCCCTGTTTTTGAAGTTTGCTAAGTAGACATATTGAATTCTTATAATCTCAAGAGTATACATTTTTCTCCTTCTTCAGTATTAGACTAAATGTGTTACACACAGAAATAGAAGTTGGTATGCATGCTTTCACATGCATCAATGCATGTATGCATTTTGTGTAGATGGGAAATAATAATGGCTACCATTGATTTATTGCCCATTCTTTGTAGATAACCAGGGGCTTGACATTTACTGCCTGATTCTCACAGTAATTTTACAAAATAAATACCATTCCCATGGTCTGAGGAGAAGTTGGAGATAGGAAAGATCAAACACTCTCCTGAAGAAACATGGATTGTGAGTGGCTAAACTGGGATTATTTCTGTAATTCCAATCCAAACCCATTAGTCGTGGTGATTTAGAGCCATCTTCATGCGATGACCCCAGAGTGCTATGAGGGCTTGATGCCCAGCAATGGCTCTGCCCTTGGGATCTATTGGAAAGACCCTGAAAAGCCAGCTGTGGTGCTGAGACATATCATGGGCAAGCCCCTGTTAGGATCTAAGTCATTTTTGTAGCATAAGGTTCTAAGTCAATATGAATCCTCACCTGCCCAAATTTGTTTACAGGTGAGACTGCTCACTCTAAAAGATCTTCTGGGATGCCTTAGCATGGGTTTTGGTCTTATTGGGGGTGTGCCAACCACAGGAAAGGGGAACCAGTCCAGCCAGCAGGTGCCAAGGGTGTGGCACAGCCCATCTGCAGCCCTCCCATCACACTTCTTCAACATGAGTGCTGGCAAGTGGTGGTGCTCAATAAATACTTGCAGTGAATAAATAGAAAATAAATTAATGAACTCCCCTTTAGTTCAGTAAATTTAGCCAGTTGACAGTCCCTCCCCGTGGACCTCACTGCCCCATCCCAATTGCTCATGGCATAGGGAATGTTTTCCCCACTTGGAGAATTTCACAGTGCCCTCTGAAGAGCAGCACCTGTAGTAGCTCAGGGAAGTGCTCTGCTGAGGGAGAAGGCAACATTTATTTGTGTGTTGAACAATGGGGTTGCTTAAGCAAAGGGTTAAGGCCAGGGATTTGCTGGGGCAGCAGCTAGGGAGTGGAAAAGACTCATTGAAGCCCGGGACAGTTGTGGAAAGATGGAACAGTCTGGCCTAGGACTACCCCCTTTTTGTCCCTACACAGACACAGGACCTTGAGACTTCAACCAATTCCTTTGAGTTTCTGCATCTTTAAGGAGAGATTGAAGTAATAGTGATAAGCAATGTTTATTGAAAAACTGTCATGCACTCTGCTGGTGACTTTGCATATATTGTCTTTGAATTTTTAGTATTTTATAATTATCCCATTTCACAGAAGAGAAAACTGAGGTTAAGAAGGATGGACATACTTGCCAAAGATGACATCACTGGGACAAACAGCGCTGGGACTCCAAATACCAGCTGTCTATGCAAACCCTACCATTTTACCAGTTTCAAATGCACCATTAACCTTCCAATTTGCCTCTGAAGAGGGAGAGATTTTGCAATTGTTACAAACTTTACTTTCCATACAAAACTCCTGTGTACATTTTATTAAGTTTATTAAAAAGGAGGGAAAACTTCCTTGAGAATGTTCCTGCCTGATTGGCCTCTGATGCCCAGCAGAGGGCAGTGGAGTCTCAGGCCAGTGCCCTGTCACCACCTGGTGGGGAACTGTCAATCAGCTTCTGGCAAAAACAGGTCTCTGCTGGGAAGGGTTAAATCTACCCCAAGAGGACATTGAAGAGTGTATAGCAATAGATGTTGGTGATATGCTGTCTCATTAAGAGGCATAATTTGAATGTTGTTCCTTAGAAGATGTTAGAAAGACATTTCTATTAAATAGAGTTATTTCGTTTCATGCATAAAAATGATAAAGATTTTGTGCTTTTTCTCACCTCTATTGATAGGATTTATTAGTGTGCCTGTAATAGAAGTCATTTCATCTTGGCTGGGATTGATGGTGAGGCTAATGTAACACAGTGGAGTCCTTTTACCCAGCATTGTCTAGGATCAAAGGCCTCAAAAATTACAAATTTCACCCTGGCTGGTGGCACAGTGGATAAGGTGCAGCCCTGTGAATCCAAATATATCTGATTCGATTCCCAGTCAGAGCACATAACCAGGTTGCAGACCAGGTTTCCAGCCAGGTCTGTAGCTGGAGGCAGGTGAAAGGCAACCATACATTGATGTCTTGCTCCCTCTCTGCCTCTCTCCCTTCCCCTCTCTCTAAAAATAATAAATAAAATCTTTTAAAAATTATAAATTTCAAGAATTTGTGCATTCACACTGCTTTTATGGACCTTATACATTTTTCTAGATTATTTTCTTCTATATCTACAAGCTACTAAGATTTAGAACTGAATGCCTGATTATCACAGTAAACTATGAATGGCTAGGGGACAAAGCTACTCTGGAAATGACCTCTTCTGTCAGCTCTCTGGCTACACACCTTCCCTGTCCTCTGAAGACCAGTTCATTTTCACAGCAGTGCCTCCATCAACTCTTGTCTCATTATAGTGAGTGAGCTACTGTTCAAACCTTTGAGCACTCACTATAGGAGAGCATTTATAAATAAAAGTAATCAACAAAAGGTTTGGAATAAAAAACTGTTAGGGTACTTACTGTGTATGGATGGATCCTTTTTAAGTGCTTTATTTATAGGAACACATTATATCCTCACAAGAACCTTACCGGGAAACTGTTATTATCATCCTCGTTTTATAAAGGGGAAAAATGAAACACAGAGACTCTAGCAAGTAGCTCAAGATCACAGAGCAGGGATTCAACCCAAACAGTCTGCCTGCAGAGCCTGTGCCCTTCCTCCCTACACCTCCTTCCCTCAGTGTCAGCACCAGCAAAGCTGGTGAGGTTAATATACCCAGGGCACCTTTGTGAAAGAATGGTCTTCACCTGGATCTATCTGTGGTGGATTCCAGAATCTTCTCCTCAAGTGCTGTGAAATGAACAAGCCTGGCCATGCTTCTGCCATGGCTGACAGGTTGGTGTATAAAGACCCAGTTCTATAGTTCCTCTAGGATAACTGAGGTGCGGGCTCCACCTTCTCTAGGTGGGATGGAGCTCCAGTGGTGCCCATAGTGGTGCTGGCCCAAGCATGCCCCCTTGACTGCTGCCTTCCCTTTCCTTTCCTTCCCTTCCCTTCATCTCATGCCCCTGCTTCCCACTGAGGTTCCCTGCACCTACCAGATAAACCCCTTCTGCTGAAGCCTCATTTCTGGGCCTGCTTCAGGGGAAAGAAAGGCAGCTAGACTGCCCACATCTAACAGCAATAAGACTTACTGAAGATACCAAAAGCTTGTTTGGGAATTACTTAATTTCCGTTCTAACAACCCAAAGAAGAAACAGGGTCTTCAGATACTCTCTGAGAAGAGCCAATTCTTCCATCTTTCTGAACCAGGATGCAATTTACAGACAGACAAACATCTCTGGAGGGAAGAATCTCTTCTGCTTGGATTCAGAACTGACTGGAATTCTCTCGGGGTGACCAGTTTTCTGCCTGGGGAAGTCATAACATCATAAATGGTACTGCTATTCATGGAGTCTCTGACCCATGCTTCATCTAACAACATTGGTCAACTGTTTACTGTGTACCAGACATTATTATGGGTGCCCACTGGGCTTCAACTTAGGCTGTCTGTGGCAAGTCCTGGATTTGTAAGTACTTCTCTACTACCTTGTGTGCAAGCTTCAAATGACAGGAACATTACAAAAGGCAGAAGAGGTTCCAAAGTTCCTCTTTTTCTTCTTCACACTTGATCCCTTTCCAGTAATGAATGAGTAGGCAGTTAAGCATGAGCAGAGCTAGAACCATAGGCCAGGTACACAATGTCACCAGGGTGGAAAGTCCCAGTGCCCAGCAATGGGAAAAACTAGAGAAAACAACTATCATAGGCTAGGATCTCGCCCTCAGGGCAACATTTCCTCCATTAGTATGTCATTAGGCAAGCAGCATAGAACCCCTTAGAGGAGGAACAAGGGGGCCAGAAGAGAGTCTCATGTGACTCCCATATAAGCTCTTGCACAACCACTCCCTTGAGCATTAAGCCCTCATGACAATGCAGTTTTGGCCAGCATCAAATAATCATAGAAACAAAGCTTGGAGTTCATTATCCAGAGACAGAACTTTGGTCAAACTAAAAACAACATCTAGGTCTCAGTTGTGTTTCAGCTCCAAGACCAAAAAAGCAGTAAAACCAAGCAAAGCAATGTCATGGCTGACATCAGGACCAGCTGCATAGACATCCTGCTTTGGCACCAAGCAGTCAGAAGGGACCATGACCCCTAAAGGACACACCTGGAAAGCTGATGAATATTCTATTAAAAGCCTCCCCTGAGACCTCCCCTAAACTCTCAGACTTTAGAAAACAGATAAAAACCCTTATGCCAAGGGACCAGTGCATATTTTCTTCTTTTCTCCTCTCTCTCTCTCTCTCATGTCCATGCCTCGCCTCTCCTCTTCTTCCCTCAGGTATGTATGTCATCACTGATTGCTTTCCCCTAAGCCCCAAGGGCCCTTCTTTTGCCTCTGTAACTTATTTCCTGAGTCCATACAGCCCTGCTGGCTCACTTCTACTTCTATGACTTTAAAAAAAAAGATTTTATTTCTTTATTTTTAGAGAGGGGGAAGGAGGGGAATAAGAGGAGGAGAGAAGCATTGACATGAGAGAGAAACATCAATTGGTTGCCTTTTGTATGCCCCAAGCCAAGAGCCTGTCCTGCAACCCAGGCATGGGCCCTGACCAGGAATCAAACCAATGACCTTTCAGAACCCACTGAGCAACACCAGTCAGGGCACCTCTGAGACTTTCTATCTAATCTTTGTCTTGCCTAAGAGTTCTTGGCTCTGAATTCTTAGCCAAACTCAACTTCACCGTTAACAGTAACACACTGGCAATGTGCTTTACATATATTTTTTTCTCCAGTAGAAAACATCTGTGTCTCATAGTTTTTAGAAATCAAATAAATACATGCAAATAGTAAAAAAATATTTTAGAGTACAGCCTCAGGGGCTGCTTCCTTTAGCTGGCCCTACAGTGTACCTCAATGTACATTGCACAACAGGGTCAGAAGCAGCAATCCACACCCCTGCTGTCTACAAGGTTCAGGTCTGAGGATTCAAGAAAGCATTCCAGGCCTGCACTGATGCACCACTGGAATTTCTGACTCCATTTAGTTAATTGAGCATGTACATGTGCTTACTTTTCCCCATCCCACTAACCAGGATTTGAAGAGAGGGATAAAGCTTCATACCAGAGCCCACTGGAAGATAATGATCAGCAGATGAAAGTATCTCTATTCCCAAAGGAGTGGTCTTGCTCTGTGAGAGACAAACAAGGGAGTTTTACATTAGCTAGACCTTGGAAAGATGCTTCCTTTTCTGGACATCTCACTCTAGCAAAACAAAAGTGAAAACAGAAAAACCAAAAATGGAGAGAGAGATTGTTTTTAGTTCTGCTTGCAAGTATTTTCATAGCTGTAAGTGTGTCTTTGTCCTACTTTTTTGAGTTCATTTTTGTTCCTTTAGATTCACACATTGATTACACCTCCTTTTAAGTTTTTTTTCATATTTATTTTATTGTTCAATTATGTTTGTCCCAATTTTCCCCTATTGTTCTCCCCTGCACCACCCTACCCCCAACTCTCATAGTCAGTTGTTCATGTCCATGGGTTCTTTATATGTGTTACTTCTCTTTCCCTCATTATCCCCCTCTCCCTTCCCCTCTGCCAATGTCAGTTCCTTATTTCCTTGTCACTAGTTCTATTTTGCTTGTTTGTTTTGCTCATTAGGTTCCACTTATAAGTGAGATTATATGGTATTTTCTTTTGCTGCCTGGCTTATTTCACTAAGCATAATACTCTTCAATTTTATCCATGCTGTCAAAAAGATAGAAATTCCTTCTTTCTTTCTGCTATGCAGTATTCCATTGTGTAAATGTACCACAGTTTTTTTATCCTCTCACTTACTGATGAGCACTTAGACTGTTTCCAGGACTTGGCTATTGTAAATAACACTGCTATGAACATTGGGTGCATAGATGCTTTTGAATTAATATTTCAGGTATAATCCCAACAGCAGAATTGCTGGATCAAAAGGCAGTTCCATTTTTAGTTTTTTTGGAGGAAATTCCATACTGTTTTCCCTAGTGGCTGCATTAGTCTGCATTGCATTCCCACAAACAGTGCACCAGGGTTCCGTTTTTTCCACATCCTTGTCAGCACTTGTTGTCTGTTGATTTGCTAATGATGGCCATTTTGGCAGGTGTGAGGTGATATCTCATTGTGGTTTTAATTTGTATCTCTCTGATGGCTAATAATGTTGAGCATTCTTTCATATGCCTGTGTGCCCTCTGTATGTCCTCCTCCTTGAAGCGTTTGTTCAGGTCCTTTGCCCACTTTCAAATTGGATTGTTTGTCTTCCTGATGTTGAGTCATATAAGGTTTTTAAATATTTTGAAAATCAAACCTTTGTCCGAGGTTTCATTGGCAAATATGTTTTCCCATGTAGTTGCTTCCATTTTGATTTTGCTGATGTTTTCTTTAGCTATGCAGAAGCTTTTGAATTTGATGTAGTCCCATTTGTTTATTCTTTCCTTCATATCCCTTGCCCTAGGAGATATGGTGGCAAAAATTTTGCTGTGTGGGATGTCTGAAGTTTTACTTGCCTATGTTTTCCACTAGGATTTTTATGGTGTTGTGACTTATTAATATTTTAAAATTTTATATTTTTGAAACAACCCTGAATAGCCTTGGCAATCTTGAGAAAGAAGAACAAAGTAGGAGTGATCATAATACCTGATATTAAACTATATTACAAAGCCACTGTAATCAAAACACTCTGATGTAGACAAAGATGGCAGCAGAGTAGAGGGCAGTGCTGATGGCTTTCTCAAGTGTCAAAGTGGCTGGAGGATAGGATAAGGAGCATGAGACAGTTGCAAGTCCTCAAGAAGCGGAGTGGTAAGCATCTGGATTTCAAGGTGCAAGGCCAGAGGCTGCAGAGATCTACAGGGGAGTTGGTGAGACAGTTCCAGAGCTGGCCAGTAGTGGCTCTTCCCAGAGAAGTGGCTCTGAGTGAAGACAGCTTCAGCTCCCTGGTGACTAGAAATCTGAGCAGTGAAGTGTGGGCAGTGAGTGTAAATGCTGGAGGGAATAAGGAATTGAACTCCTGCAGGGGAGGGACTATGTGAGAACAGTGCTCTGGAGGCTGAGAGAGAGGAAGCGCAGCTACCAGGGCCCAGGGTAGAAGAGGAGAGACCCACTGGGAGCAGGAGTAAGGGAGCAAGGAGTGTACTGGCCCCAGCAGTGGGAAAAGCAGAAAACTGTGCCACCGTGCTACCCAGGGAGAGGGCAGCTTGGAGCCCTAGTGGGAAGGGAGACCCAATCCCACACAGCATCAGACAGGCTCCCACAGAAACCGCAGCATGGAAACTGGGCAAGAGGCGAGCTTGCTGCTGGTGTACCCAGTGGCATGCCTTCAGAGCCAGTGGAAACCTCCTCAAGGAGCTGGAGCAAGAGGAGTAGCCATCACCTGTGCAAGCAGCACCCTGCTGTGTACCTTCTAGAACGAGCTTGCAAAGTGAGAGTCCCCAAACACTGACAGCGCAGAAACCCAGGTAGGCTACTGGAGGCTCAGCCTACTGGGAGGTGTGGCACTCAGAACCGGTCTTGTTACACCTGAGTTACACCAAGAGCTATATGAATTAACAATCCCTAACATATCCTTTTCAAAAGCCATTTCTAGCCCTCACAATTAGTGCATTTTAAGTAGTGTTTATATCATAGTGTATTCCAAATCCCCTATTTTTACTCCTCCCTTCTCTCACATCATTTAACTACCCAAGATCCTCTTCCTACTCTTGTTTTAAAGTCTACTTTCTCTCCTGTTACAATTCATTCCCATTCCTCACTCTAAATATTTCTCCCCTCTCCAGCCTCTTAAAACCCTTTTTTGTATGTGCGCTACTAGGTGCTACACATTCTTTTCCTGCTAAAAAAAAAAAAAAAACACAAAAAAAAACCCCACACTTGTCCTCGTACCACCTTGACCAATCAGTGCACAATGAGGGTGGACAGGGAGGCAGGTGTGGCATCTTTACAAACTTAGCTATAAAATGTAGTTATAAAACATAGTTATAAACACCTCCTCTTCCTCCAAACACCTTTTGATCTCTCCTTTTCTCTTTTTTACTTCATGCTCCCATCTCACTATAGAAATTATAGCTCATACATTGTTGATAGTGCTGTGGTGAAACTTATTTACCAACTGGATTCACATTTTCTTCTTTTTTTCCCCTTTTTTACTAGTTTTTCTAAGTCAACTTCCTTACTGTAGTTTTTTCATTTATGTATGTTTGTTCTCTCACACAGTATCTATATATAGGTATATATATATGCATTGGCTATTATATTAGCCTTCTGATTAGACTTAATACTGTTCACTCACACAGTATTCTGATTCTTCCCCTAACACCATTTATATATAAGAGGTAAAGTTTGCTTTCTCTCTCACGTCCCCCTACCACTTCTCACCACTATCTTTGCTACTCCTTTGCACCTTTCAAAACTATCTATATTTTAGTCAATTCAGTTGTTTTTACCCTCTTATAGTAGTCTTATTATATCTACATCTTCATTAAGACTGGCTCAGTTACAGTTGAGGGTATAATTAATGGTGGGGGTTATCTCTGAGGGTATGGGTATTTAGCTAGGATCATATGCAGTTGTAAGTGCGATTAAGGGTGAAAGATATTTTTGAAGAGGTTGTTATTTTGCCTGGACTGGTTGTTCTGTTTTAGGAGCAGCTCAATAACAGTATATGGGATGTGGTAGAAGGAATGTCTCTTAATCAGCCAGCTGGAGTGAAAAACTCATCAAGGATCAGTACATAAACCAAATCCAAAATATAACCAGACAGCCCAAATTAATGACGTAAAGGCACCCCAAGAACAACAAGTTGAGGAAATCGAGGAGACTGCAACACTGAACTCCACAAATCTCCTACCACAGAAGGGCACTCCATAAAGGCAGGAAGTCATAGCAGATTATTCCAAGAAACAAAAGCAACATGAGACACCTAAAATGGGGAGAAAAAGAAACAGCCCATCACCAAAAGGAAAGGAGGAATCACCAGAAAGACTGCTAAATGAAATAGAAACAAGCAAACTATCAGACGTAGAATTCAAAGAAATGTTATAAGAAAGCTCAATGAGATCAACGAGCTCAAAGAAAACTACAAAGAATTCCAGGGCAACTATAAGGAGCTTACTGAAAATCATACCAGCATTAAAATGGAAATAGAAACCATCCGTAAGAACCAGGAGGAAATGAAGAATACAATTTCTGAACTGAAGAATGGCCATCATTATCAAATCAATAAACAACAAGCACTGGTGAGGGTGTGGAGAAAGGGGAATCCTGGTGCACTGCTGGTGGGAATGCAAACTGGTACAGCCACTATGGAAGACAGTATGGAATTTCCTCAAAAAACTAAGACTAGAACTGCCTTACGAGCCAGTGATTCCACTGCTAGGAGTATACCTGAAGAATCCTGAAACACCAATTCAGGAGAACCTATGCATCCCTATGTCCATAGAAGCACTATTTACAAAAGCCAAGCACTGGAAACAACCCAAGTGCCCTTCAGTGGATGAATGGATCAAAAAACTGTGGTACATTTACATAATGAAGTTCTATGCAGTAGGAAGGAAGAGAGAACTACCATTTGCAATAGCATGGATGAAACTGGAGAATATCATGCTTAGTGAAATAAGCAAGGCAGCAAAAATTAAATACCACATGTTCTCACTTAATACAGGAGACTAATCAATAAACACACAAGTAAGCAAAAACAGAACCAGAGACATGAATACAAGGAACAGACTTCCAGAGTGCAGAGAAGAGGGGAAGGAGTAAGGGGGAAGAAGGAGGCAAAGAAGAGCAACAGTTTAGTCAAGGAACTAGCATGGATGAACCATGGACATGGACAACATGTGGGTTGACTGCGGGGTGGAGATAGGGTGGGAAAGGAAAATGAGATAAATGTAATATAACAACAATAAAATAAAAACAAAGTCTGGTACTGGCATAGATCAGTGCCACATAGATCAGTGGAATAGAATGGCCAACTAATAGTTAACAAAGTGGGCAGGAGCATAAAATGGAGTAACAGTAGCCTCTTCAATAAATGGTGCTGGGTGATCTGGACAGAAACTTGCAAAACAATGAAACTAGACAACCAAATTACCCCATACACCAGAATAAACACAAGATAGATAAAAGACAAATATAAGTCATGACTACACATTCATTCTTTTTTTTTTTTAATTTTATTGTTGTTGTATTACATCCATCCCCTTTTTGCTCCCCTCTGTCCCCCTCCCCACCCACCCATTCCCCCCAAAGTCAATCCCACCTGTTGTCCATTCTTAATGATGCCATTTGGGCTCACTATTTTTTTTTAATCTATTTTACCTGTCTTCACCTGCTTTCAACTTTTGACATGAATTGTTTCAATTTTTCTACTGGTTATCTAGAAACTTTAATTAGCATTCAGACTCTCTTTTCTGGTCCATGTAGTCATATCTCCAGACACCCTTTGCCTTCCTTCCATGTAGAACAAGGGGCTTTTACGCTTATAATTCCCTCTTAATTTTATTCAGTTATGCCTTTGCTTTCACACTTTTCAGCCTTTTATCACATGATCAACTCAATAATGGCCCTCAGTGATGCCCACATCAATTCCCAGACCCTGTGAATACATCACCTTATGTGGCAAAAGGACTTTGTGGGTGGAAGTAAGAGGATTTTGAGCTGGGGAGACTTCTGTAGTTGGGCTTGTGTCAGCATAAGTCCTTATACAGGAAGGAGGAAGGCAGAAGGTCAGAGTTAGAGAACAGGTAATGTTGGAAGCAGAATTCAGAATAAGCCTGACTGGGGCCATGAGGCAAGGAACACAGGTGGCCTTGAGATGCCAGAGGGCCCAGCCCTATCAACACCTGGATTTTAACCCAGTGAGACATGTGTCAGACTCTGCTCTCCAGAGCTATAAGATGGTAAATTCTGTGTTGTTTTAAGCCATTTAGTTTGTGGTAGATTGTTATGGCAGCGACATGAAACTCCTACGGCACCTATAGGTGATGGCCAAGCCTTTTGGTGTTTTGTCTATAATGTTATATGTGATTATGTGTTTGACACATGTTCTCTCATTTAGTTCTCTAAACCACCAGGACACCTATTTTATAGAGGAAGAACCTGAAATTCAAGGTTTTAGTATCTCAGTAAGTGTCACACAAGCAAATAGTTGGTCTGGGGCTTACCCATACCATTTGGAGGCCAAGTTCTAAATTCACATCCTCCTAGCTCACCTATGGAAGAGCCAAAAGCTACTTAAAGGGCTTCAATTCACGGAAAGGAGATTTGGGTGATGCAGAAAAGAAGAAAAAGACAGCATTGCCTTCTCTATCTGAGAGAAGGGTGCTGTTTGTCTATTGGTGGGTCAGACCTCTGTGATTTGACTATTGTTGATCCCATATCTGGAACCTCTTTGTCCTTTCCTTTGAAAGCACCTAAATGCTGGTGAAATAAAGAGTAGCCTAGGTCACCTCAGCTTCTCCACTCACACAGAAATAAACCAGGAATGGATGTGCAGGATACTCTGAGAAGCCAGAGAAGTGTTGCTACACAGTCTCCTCTCTATGTAAGGTTTACCAGTTTGGGAAGATGAGGAACCCTGGACCCCTCTCTAAGAAGGGGGTTTACATCCTACCCCACCACATCAGGGCTTCTCTAGCACCCTTTGACCCCTTCAATCAGGTGACAAGATAGTATGACCACAAGCTGTGATTGATGAATAGTCCTTTGTAGCTTTGCTGGGTAGGAGACTGGGTTGGGAGAGAGGTTCACACTCTGCGTGAGGTGGGCAAGTTGGAGCTGAAATCACTGTTATTGTCTTCCTGGCTTTCCAAACTCATCTTTCCTTTTTCCTCCTCCTCCTCTTCCTCCTCCTCCTCCTCCTCCTCCTCCTCTTCTTCCTTTTTTTTGCTCTGACTCAACATTTGCCTTTTCATTTTCTTACCATTTCTCTTTGAAGTTAAATCTCTTTGGAGACTTCTTTGTGAAATACCCCTCTCACTCTCCCTCATTCTCTAATTTTCCTTCCCTCCAGGTCAGCCTCTGAAATGACTGGGTAGAACATGCTGTTACAAAGAAGCACTGAAAATCTCCAGGCTTTACCACTGATCACTCTGTGGTCAGCTAATGTTCATTTACAAGTAGCTCATCATTGTTCCAGTAAATGTAAAACAAAACAAAACTGAGAACCTCTAGTGATAGCCACCAGTTATTTCCTAACATTTTTCATATTTTTTGTTGCAATACAGGTAAGGGCTTATCATGATCAATTAGGGTTTTGTGTTCAAAACTTTAAAAAAAAAGTCCCTTAATTTTTCTGGTGGACTACATTTCCTGTAAGAAGAAGCTTCTCATTTTTTCTCCAGAATGCTAATGAATTCCTATATTAACTGGATATATGATATGATGCTTCAGACTGAGAATACTGTTATAGTCACAGCTTTATTTATATTTGCAGAGCAAGTCTATATTATTACAGTGATAACAAGGCTACTATCTTTTTACTATGCAATTATTTTTTCCATTTTAGCTGAGTGAATGCTTTCTTTCTTCCTACTAGACTGATTTGAATAACAAAAGCTGAAGACTGGTGAGAGCAAGCTGCCTTGGTTAATTCAGATGAAGACTTCTTACAAAGAAGATTCTAGAATAAAATGATAACCCCATTGTAGGAGATTTAACAACTGTGAGTGTAGATATAGGCCTCCCCAAATTATGGAATATCCTGAAGCAAAATTTAATTTTGGTATTTGGCAAGAAAATGAGAATTGTGAAATCTAGACTTCAACTTTAAAGATTTATTTTCTTTTATACAAAGCTTATTGAAAAAGGAAGCTGTGACCACCACAACATAAGCACCTATGCTCATAGTAACAATGGGCACCTTACTTCCACATTTCCTGCTTTACACCTATTTTGAAATGCACCCATATGTCTTTGAAATGCATGTTTCAGATATGCAAAATGCAACTTTTTTTTTTTTTTTGCAAAACCTGATTCTTAAAATTACATTTGGCCCTGGCTGGTCCCTCAGTGGATAGGCACTGGCCTGCGAACCCAAAGGTTGCTGGTTCGATTCCCAGACAGGGCACATAACCAGGTTGCAGGCCAGGTCTCCAGCCAGGTCCTTAGCTGAAGGCAGGTGAAAGACAACCATATATTGATGTTTTTCTCCCTCTCTGCCTCTCTCCCTTCCCCTCTCTCTAAAAATAATAAATAAAATCTTTAAAAAACAAAACAAAACACAACTGCATTCATATTTGAAATGTTCCTTCTTTGAATAAATGTACAAATGTTAGAACTTTAAGTGACATTGATCTACAAGTATCTTTTAGCACATTTAATTTTGAAATACTCCCATGTAATACAATGTGCCCCTTTTGTTTTAACTCCTAGCTCAAAACACCTCCTATAAAAACTATAAAATGACTGCTCCTTTTTCCTTGGTCTTTCTTCACTCTCTTTTATTTATTTTATTTTTTTAAGATTTTATTTATTATTTTTATTTTATTTTATTTATTTATTTATTTATTTATATCAACATATGATTGCCTTCACCTGCCTCTAGCTATGCAGCTCGCTGGAGGCCTGGCTGGCAACCTGGTTATGTGCCCTGGCTGGGAATCAAACCAGCGACCTTTGGGTTCTCAGGCCGGCACCTTTCCACTGAGCCACCAACCAGGGCTTATTTATTATTTTTAGAGAGAGGAGTAGGGAAAGAGGTAGAGAAGGAGAGAGACATCAATGTATGGTTGCCTTTCACCTGCCTCTAACTATGGATCTGGCTGGAGACCTGGCTTGCAACCTGATTATGTGCCCTAGCTGGGGAATTGAACCTGTGACTTTTGGGTTTGCAGTCCAGCACCTTATCCACTGTTCTTCACTCTTTCTTAATAATCCTGTATACTTGCATCATATGTATTTTCCTAATCTTCATATTCATTAGGTCACTACATTTTGCAAAAATTCATCAGTGATTCTTTCTGCCTGTATCTGCTAAATATAGTTCAAATGGTTTCACCAGGTATTACAATGTTTCTACAATTCAGCCTTTGTTGAACCCTTGAATCTATTTCTTTTGTACTGAATGCCTATATTCTATTTGCAATTACAATTGGATCAGCCCCACTGGTTTTGTATGCTCCTTTCATGTCTTGGTTTTCACTGAATCTTTATTCTCTTGACAACTATTGTTAATGTAGGGAGCTAAATATTAATAAAGAAAGAGAGCAGAGGAAATAAGATATCAAGCCTAATGAACTAGGGAGCTGAATCAGACAGTAATCCTGCTTCACCAGGGAGTTGCAGCATTCATAGCATCTCCAGGAGACAGCTGCACTCTCCACACTCGGGACCTCATTCTGGAATCAGGAAGGAAGGGTAGTTACTGGTCATTATTCAGGATTACCAAGGAAGAGATAAAATAATAAAGGGGAAATTCCTATTCTGTATGCATGCACAGTGAAGCCAAGACAGCACAAAAGGAGGTTCTTCTACTATGAGGCATGAGCAGTAGGAGCCAAGATGATGACTATAAAACCCTGTCCAGGAGGGAAGATGCCGACAGAGTAGAGAGCAGTGCTGATGGTGTTCTCGAGTACCAAAGCAGCTAGAGGATAGGATAGGGAGCGTGAGACGTCTTCAGGACCCTAGGGATTGGAACGGGCAGCATCTGGACACAGAGGAACACAGCCCAGAGGCAGAGGAGGCCAGCAGGACAGTAGGTGAGGCGTTCCCGACCGAACCGGCCGGCGGGCCGAGGTTGGCTCTGGGCACGGGCGGCTCTGCCCAGAGGGGCACGTTTGACTGGGGCCAATTCTGGGCTAATGAACATAGATGCTAAAATTCTCAACAAAATATTGGCCAATCAGATTCAGCAGTATATTACAAAAATCATACACCATGATCAAGTGGGCTTCATCCCAGGGATGCAAGGATGGTACAACATTCGTAAATCAATCGATGTAGTACACCACATCAACAAATTGAAAGATAAAAACCATATGATCATATCAATAGATGCTGAAAAAGCATTTGATAAAGTGCAGCAACCATTTATGATAAAAACCCTCAGAGGGAGCATACCTCAACATCATAAAGCCCATCTATGAGAAACCAGAAGCCAACATCATACTTAATGGACAAAAACTGAAAGCTTTCCCCCTAAGATCAGGAATAAGACAAGGCTGTCCACTTTCTCCACTTCTATTCAACATTGCCTTGGAAG
Source organism: Noctilio leporinus (assembly GCA_004026585.1). Lineage (NCBI taxonomy): Eukaryota > Metazoa > Chordata > Mammalia > Chiroptera > Noctilionidae > Noctilio > Noctilio leporinus. Next base: position 100,067 of record PVIW01005711.1, read on the forward strand.
TTCTAGCTATAGCCATCAGAGAAGAAAAAGGAATCAAAGGTATCCAAATTGGAAAGGAGGAAGTCAAACTGTCATTATTTGCATATGATATGATAGTGTACATACAAAACCCAATAGGCTCCACCAAAAATTTACTCAACCTAATAAGCAAATTTAGCAAAATAGCTGGATATAAAGTCAATATCCAGAAATCAAAAGCATTTTTGTATACCAATAATGAAACAACAGAAATAGAAGCGAAAAAACAAATCCCATTTACCATAGCAACAAGAAAAATAAAGTACCTAGGAATCACCATAACTAAGGAGGTAAAAGATCTGTACTCAGAAAACTACAGAACAATGAAGAAAGAAATCAAGGAAGACACAAATAAATGGAAGCATATACCATGTTCGTGGATGGGAAGAATTAACATCATTAAAATGTCCATACTACCAAAGCAATCTACACATTCAATGCAATCCCAATTAAAATACCAATGACAGACTTCACAGAAATAGAAAAAAGACTTCAAAAATTTATATGGAGCCAAAAACGCCCACGAATAGCCACCACAATCTTGAGAAAGAAGAACAAGGTAGGAGGAGTCACAATACCGGACTTCAAACAATACTACAAGGCTACTGTCATCAAAACAGCCTGGTACTGGCATAAGAATAGACATAGAGATCAATGGAACAGAATAGAGAGCCCAGAAATTAACCCAGGACTCTATGGTCAACTCATATTTGACAAAGGGGGAAGGAACATCCAATGGAGTAAAAACAGTCTCTTCAACAAATGGTGTTGGGAGAACT